>JAVQIZ010081905.1:0-21622 GCA_036023535.2 Galaxias brevipinnis
AAGAATTTGTATTTGGAAGGTAATCAAATATCCAGTCTACCGGATTCCTTGTTTACCAGTTTGCCTAATCTGGAGTGGTTGGACCTCAGAAAGAACCAGATCACATCCCTTCCTGCTCAAATTGGCTTGCATAGGTAATGTGTAAAATGTTAATTAGTGAAACCATTATAGTTCTAATACCAGTACATCATGCCATACCTTTGTACTCCATGCTATACAAAGTAGGACATGTAGGCCAAGCATAAGGGACTTTTTGACATGATCTTATATACTTTAATCCTTTTAATAGTCACTGTTCGCTAAAGTTAAGATTATCTGAATATGTAAAGGAAACACCTTGCCGAGTCATTGATCGTGACTGCTTTATTTTGTTCTTTTTTTATTTCTTTATATTTTACAGAAGCCTCAAAACATTACTTCTTGAAGGGAATCCTATCGCAGAACTTCCTCTAGAACTGGGTGCGTTTACCTCTGTCAACCCCTATCAGTGGTTGATTTGTTTTGCCCTTTACAGAAGAAACCCACTTCGATCTCAATATCAGCAGACCTCAAGGGGTGTATTTTTGAGCTATGGTCAACATAATGATCTAAGCCTTAGATTCTAAGACATTGCAAATGGTGCAAATGCTTTGTCAATTTCCTAGGTAATGTGCTTACACTGAATGCCCTGAGTCTGAGACACTGCCCCATCACATTTCCGCCTCAAGAGATTGTGCGGGAGGGGCTGTCGTTCATTCTACAATACCTAAGGAGTGCCATGGTTGAGCGACCACTTAGCATGCGGAACCCTCGTGCAGGTGAGTGACGAGACACCTGTCATCTAAACTCGAGTAATTCAGCGCTGAGGTGTTTGTATGAGCCTTCGGAACACGTCCTCTCCATCTGGTCTTCTGCATATGAAAGGCGGGCTAGCCACAAAAATAGCTCCTTGCCCTGGTTCTACTTCATTGGTGTGACTTCTGTTCCCTTGGAGACGGCGTGTGCAGCAGGCTGACTTTTTTTTATTTGTGCGGTCCCGCTCTGTAATATTTTTAGCCAGATGAGAGCGACCGATAACCTGTGGGCTTCTAACAGGGTCTCTCTGTCAATGAGCCCTTGCTGTAGCTCGTCATCCTCACCAGGCCAAGTCTGCCCTCGGCGGGAAGGCTGCGCCAGTATTGTACCGTTAATATATTAGGGTGTTATGATTGTACCATTATAGGTTTCTTCATATAATTTTTTTAAAGCGCATGACTAATAAGCTCCGTACAGTCCAAGACGTTTTTTGGCCAACCTGTTAATTGCAGTATTTAAGAGTTTGGGCAACCCACACATTTACACTTTAGTTCAGTTTAATAACATTTCCAGCTGCCACCATGTTGATGCAGATGGTTGCGGTTTTGTGTTGCCAGACATGGCCGCTGTGGAGAAGCTGCAGCTGTCTGAGCTCCTCAAGTCCAGCCTAGAACTGTGTGAGGATGTTGTGGATGAAGGCTTGGAAGAAGATGAGCTGCATAAATTTAGGGACCTTCGACAGAAGATTATATTTATGGACAGGGCTGAGGGCCACGACCCAGCCTCAGCTCTCCAACCGGCTGGCCTTGGCAGAATAACAGAGGGAGAAGCAAACACAAAGACATACCTTCTGCCTACCATCAAAAGGTATTAATTTATCGTGGAGTTCCATCCTCTTTGTTCAATTTGGTTGTCGCACATCCTTAGTGACAGAACATTTGAATTGGTCAAATGAATAAGTGGATCTGAGGTAAGAAAGATGCCTCATACCCAACCTGATATTATAGACAAACTATGAGGAGGGTCCTGTTAAGTGTGTTCACATTCACAGCTAAACATTCAAACATCTGTGCCCATAAAGGCACATTTAGGGTATGCATTTCCAACGATTATATTTTTATGTATTTGTTTGTTTGGCCTTGTAAATAATGTTTTAGATAAAAAGTCAGGCATTGTTCTCAATAGGGATGGTATATCTGTGGTTCCATTTGAAGTGTTTGATAGATTTATGCTACCCATGAATACTACCAACTTTTGAATGGATGAGGGAAGGGGGCCGGCGCGCTGTGCAGCGATAAAATACCTCAGCCGCTCTACTGGAAGACTGTCCTTCAGAGCAATAAAAAGTAAAGCATTTTCTTCTAATTTATTTGTCAGAAAAAACGTGATTCCCCGGGGAAATATTTTTCCTGAGTTCCCTCCATTTGACATGCAGTACTGGAAGAGGTCAGATGAGAGGAGACAAGCTGCAATGACGGAGCTGAAGGAGAAACAAGCCATTCTCGAGCAAAGAAAGAAGTAAGGAAGTTGTTTCTAGCGGGTCTATGAGGTTCAGAGGCAGTATGTAGCAACCCTGGGTAGATGAGATCTTCTGGAAAATTGATTAAAGCTTTTAGAAAAAGCTCAGGTGTGTTCTTTAGTTAGGCAGTTAATGAAGAGGTTCTGTATCGCCGACTCACCTGCAACTTCAGATAGAATAGGCCATTTCCAAGCTTTTCATATTCATATCATTCAAGTATGCGCTGTCCTTGAATCATATGAGTTGTGTCGAATAGTTTTATCCAGTCTATTTCTACTATGGGAGAGAGAAAATGTTCTCTTCCCTTGCAGTTTCAGAATGCATGGTTGTATTGTGTCAAAGTGGTGTTTGATGAAGCGCCAGAATGGAAATCGTCAATATTATGTCTCTTCAAAAGCCAATGCCATTAAGGGGTATGTAAAGAAAATGAGAGAGATATTACTGTAGAATAGCTTCTCCTACCCCAGCCCAGCCCTTGGCCTGTCCAAACTCACCACAGACCAATATTTATATGCAAACATAACATTAGCGAACGGTTGTTTCCATTATCCTTTCTTCCTTTCCAATCGTTTATAGAGACCAAGAGCTTCTCAAAGAATGGCGTTGCCATGCAAAGGTCATGCAGGAAAGAAAGATCTTGGAACACAAGAAAGAAAGACGTGAAAGACATCAGAGAGAGGAGGTAGGTGTTTGATAATCACCTTAAGGATTTTTATTTGCCGTTTTTTTTACTTGCGCTAATTTCACTTTGTAACCAGAGGGGGGCAGCATAATACCAGTGTGCCAAAATTACTCTTTGCCTTTGTCTAAGCATCGTGTAGAAATTGCCCTTTATTTTTATGAAGTATAATTTTGAATCAAAGACAAAAGAAGTGTGTGTAGAGAGTAGCCTGAGCCACAAGAGAGACTGAATGTAGAGGTTTTGTTTTGGTTTTTGGTGAGCAGACATTAAAAAAGATAGTGTCAGAGTGTGCAGACGCTCAGCTGAGAAAATCCCGCACAGAGGCAGCGACAGGCCTAGCTAGTGATGGGTCCCTGTGCCTTCCATGTGCAGAGTCAGTCATCCTACAGCATCCAGATACCCTCCATGAAGCCCCGCTACAGCTGGTAAACACTCACAGTCACAAAACACAGGCCCCTACACACGTACTCACATTAATGCCTAGGCCGATAACAAGCAATGGCTCACAGACAGATGCAGACAGCCACGGCAACAGATGTGCTCATTCAGTTTTGAGCGGTATGTGATTCTCTGTTCCGAGATGAATATTGTCACGGTATCCCCATGCTTGTGTTCTGACCTTCCTTATCAATACTGTATCGTGATTACGTGACCTAACTATTTTCTTCTAGAAATTAAAAATGTGTATCTGTGCAGGTGTCCCAAAAAGCTCCCTACGCTCTCGATTCCCAGATCAGTATGAGTGACAGTGTCGAGAGCAAAGTGCACAACCCCTCTCCAAAGCTGCAGAGTCAGAGGTCTTTCCTGTCCCAAAAGGAATATGAGGAGACCAGGTATTCCCTAAAAAAAAAAAAGTGTACTGTCTGTCCTACGCATAAACATCTTTGATGCACACTGTGCACACTTAATTTGGTTCCATCAGAAGAAATTAGGGACCTTTTCAGAGGCCTAGAGACATCTATTGGAAAAAGGGATTGCTCAGTCATCAAAACCTCCATTGTTCTTCTTTAAGAATTTTTTTGGCACAGTTATTATAATTATCTCTCTGTTTGATAGTGACAGTTGTTTGTTTTTGAGCTAGAAGGCAACGTTGCTTTGTTTATACATTTATAATAGCTTGTAGTATTAAAACCAATCCATTGACCTGTGTGAACACCCAGAGCGGCCCGGGATAGAGAGTTGGAGCTGCGGATCAGAACCCATGTTCAGATGATGCAAGAAAGACGAAAGAGGACCCCAGCCACCGTGCAGGAGGCGACCACCATTGCAAAGAAAGACTTGAAAGAGGTGCTTGTAGCACTGTCTTGCAATCAGTTCATCCTCTAATTCATAAAAAAACACGAAAAACTAGACTAATCGTGACTTTTGGTTGTCATTGGCAGGTTCAGAAATTGCAGTCGGAACTTGCTGCAAGGAAAATGGAGCGAGATCTTGAGTATCGGTTTGTTGCCTTCACTGGAGAAAGCTCAACAAGGTGTTTTAATTAAATGTTTTTAGACCATTCATTTGCAGTATTCCATTTTTTGATGTCCGCTTACTGTCCCCTATGAAGTATTTATGCATATGTTTCAGCGTCAAAGTTAGTATTTATTTACCAATAAATAAGACAAAGATTTGCTCTTTTGACGTGATGTTATGAATTTGTCCACAGTATGGTGCTAACTTCCTTTCTTTCTCAATTTTCTTGCTTTCCCTGCATTGTTATTCACCATCTCTTTTTAAACAGCACTTTACATTGATATAGCAAGCCATCTCTGCCATATATTGATACAGTGTATTTTAAATAATCTTATTATATAAAAATGTATATTTGAACAAACAAATATGACAGATTTTTAGATTTTGTTGACCAGTGGCTTCCTTGCAAAACTACTGTACAAAACAATGATCAGCTGACTGTAATGTGGGTCCGCCTAGTTTTATAAGAAAGATAAATGTCAGGGAGTAAGAAATATATTTCTTTAAAGGTTACACCATGGGCTTTTTTTCACATATATCACCCGCAACGAAAAATCTTATGGAAACGTTAGGACAAACCATAAGCCAGCTGGTCTTATAAGTGTGACTTCCTTAGCATGAGCAAAATCTATAAATTAAACTAATCTGTTTCCATGTCAGATGGTAATTTTGCTCCTGTGTCTGTGCTGTGATGTCACCAGTGGCCCAACTGTTGTAATTGACTTGGAAGGGGTGATGGCGTCATTTCATGCCCTGGTGTAGCCTCCCGTGCTATACAGGAGAAGGGAGTAGTTTCTTAGGCCGACGTGATCGTGGCTTCTGCGGCCGGGATCCAGCACTGCCTAGTCGGATACTTCGCGCAGGGAAATATGGAGGCTGCGGCCGAAGAGCTGCGGGCCGGCTCTCGGTTACCTGTCACTATTGATCAAATAATTAACGATACGTTAGTGGTGACGCTAATCTTTCGGGAAAAGAGCTACACAGGGATATTACTTGATTGCAACAAAAAGTAAGTGGTATTTACTTGATATAAACTATTTTACAGGTATTAACCTTAGCAACCTAGCTAAGCCTCCAACCTTGGATCATGCTAATTCCAGTTAGCCACTTGGGCCTTTATACAAAAGACTTCAAGGTGTTCTAGCTAGCTAATTTTAGCTTGCTAGCTAGCCTGCTCGCTAACTAGCACGCTAACGGTATCGTTACTAATTTTTACCTACCCAAATTTAATGACAGCGTTATACTATGCCTTTTCGTTATCACGTTTTAAAAACATCTATATATTGTGATGTGGAACCATCAATAGCTAACTAATGTTAGCCATCTATTTGTTAGACTTTTGAGTAGCTTCAGTGTATACTTTAAAGAAGGCCTCACTTAAAACTGTCTTTTTGCACCAAATTATCTTTTGTTCTCTAACTTCATCAAAAGGCAGGAAGGTTGATGGGTAGTTGCTCTGTTTGTAAGATTAAATGTGCATTTCAACCTTTTGCCAAATATGAAAAAAAGTCACTGGCCACTATACTAAAGTATAGGCTGCTACTAACATAATAATATAGAAACAAAGCCAATTTTGACTGTTACGAAACAATGTGAAGAAGTGCACTAGTATAGCAAGCTGTAGGCCTATAGATTGTCGATTCAACAAATTCTAATGCAATAGTGTTTGTGTGGTTTTTGTGATCTCAATTACTAATGAACAAAGGCCAACCAGCTACCTTTGACTTTGGGGTTGATCAATGTGCATTTATAATAATACTAGAATAATGTTTGAAATCACTTCCATGTTGGACTCTAAATGTAAAAAAAAGTGTGGATTGAACAAGGCCTAAAATGTATCCAATTCCCACTGTGTGTGTCATACCAGGACCAGTCACATGTAACTTACTGCCAGCCTTGTGTTACTCTTATACAGAGCCCCTTAAAAAGCTACTATGCTTATATATAGAATAGCAGCATCAGAATTTGACCGCTTATTCTACATATGCTTAGACAACCTGTCATGTAAGGGCTCAATCAGCCTTAAGAACACTACTAGCCAATGTGAAATAAGCCTTAAATTGGACTACAACAACACTTTGCCTTATTACATTACATTCATTTAGCAGACGCTTTTATCCAAAGTTACTTCCAAATAGTGCATTCAACATGAGAAGGTAAAAAACACAAATTCGATAGATAAATAAGTGTATCCCAAACCCAAGTGCCTAGATATGTGCAATGCTAACCTTATGTCTCAATCGAAATCTGAGTGTTCTTACCCATATCTCGTAGTAGTACATTTTGTGTCATCTTTCAACCATTAATTGAAACCACTTCATCTTGTAACCCTGAAGACAAGTGCTTCAGTCATGGGTGGGTCACGGCCATGTCATTGTACTGAGCCTGTGCCTGTACTATTTCCTGTCTCACATAGACACTTGTCTGTGCTCCATCAATCACTGTGAAGGTTAAAAGTATGCTGATTTTAAAGGAAGGCCTTTGTAAAGGTCTGCAGCACAGAGGAATTGGGCCTGCCGCCACGTGTGCCTCTTTGGTGAAAGGTGGCTGCCAATTACTTCAAATGAGGGAAAACAACCTGCAACGGCTTCCCAAATGTGCTTTTAATAGATAATCTCATGACACATATGTGCCCAGTAGACATCTGATATTAAAACCAGAATGAAATCTCTTGGCTATATCTTTTAATGGCTCCATCCCGGGGGATTCGTGGGTTTGTTTTTGTTCAGTCAGATGCAAAGGGGGGGCTCCTGGGCATCCTGTAGTCTCTTTGTCTGCCTCCTCTGACTCGAGCACAGCCATGTTGCTGCTGCCAGCCACCTTTCATGGGCTCTTCCGAGGCTGGGCTAGGAACACGTCGGAACAGCCAGTGCCAACGAAAGGACACATGCGAATTTACTTTTCCGCTTTTAGAAAGTAAAACATTTTTAAAAAATTTAAAAAGCTACAACACTCCCACCTTTGTGTGTTGGGAGCCAGCAGAGTAGACAACAGATTGCCTTGTCTCCCAACCCCCGCTCTAAAATAAAGCTCAGCATACAGGTGACTGGTAGAGAGGAAAGCTGTGTCAACGTTTTTAGCTATACCAAAGTACTACAAAGCTAGCCAATTTAAATGGGTTTATTAAACCTTTGGAAGAGGTTCATGTCAGCTAAGCCAACGCACTCCCACTACAAGCTACTTTTGATTTCTTTCGGAAAAAAATCTTCTTTCCTACGTGAAGGAAAGCAGAGCATTTGACCTATTGCATATCAGGATATTGCTTATCTGAAGAATGTGAAACTTGTTTTTGCATATATGCGTATGATAATGAACAGGGAAATGTTATGCATGAGCTCAATTCGGGGAAAGGGAGTTAGCGAAGCACGTTCTGATTTGTGTTCTCATTGTTGTGTTTTACTACATTTTTAGGTCTGGACTGTTCTGTCTACCTGATGTCACTTCCAAGATGGTGGACTTTCCCGTCAAACCCTCTTGTGAAATCCCTGAAGGTCTGAGTGAGGAGCCAGTCACCAAGCCTCCCAGCCAGGCCTCCCACAGACCAAAGGACGAGAACACACTTCCAGAAGACGATCTTCCTAGTGCCCCAGTTCCCACCACCATGCCCGCCGGGCTGGCTCCGTACCCTCCTTATTTTGAAGGAGCCCCCTTCCCAAAGCCCCTATGGGTCCGCCACAGCTACAGCCAATGGGTACCGCAACCCCCGCCTCGACCAATCAAGAGGAAGAAGAGGCGGACCCGTGAGCCTGGCCGCATGACGATGAGCACCATCCGCCTGCGGCCGCGCCAGGTGTTGTGCGAGAAGTGTAAGAACACCCTGAACAGCGACGAGGACAGCAAGGACGGACTGAGCAGCTCCAAGGCCTGCCGCAAAGAGAACGCCCCGCAGAGCGACGACGACGCCAGGGACGGGCCCGCCAAGGTGGCCCGGAAAGAGGACCCCAACGCCGGCCGGGACGGCAGGAGGAGGGACGGCGGCCCCGCGTTCGACAGCAAGCGCCTGCGGAAGGACCGCAGGGGCGACGGGGACGGGGAGAAGTTCCCGGCGGGCGTGGTCATCCCCCACAGCCCCGTCATCAAGATCTCCTACAGCACTCCGCAGGGCAAGGGGGAGGTCATCAAGATCCCCTCGCGGGTCCACGGCTCCGTCAAGCCCTTCTGCCCCAAGCAGCTGCTGCGGAACGGCCTGGGCGAGAATGGCAGGGCCCCGTCGGACCCCACCCGGGACCAGCGTCACATCCTGGATGCCACCCGGTCGAGTCTCACCGTGTCCATTCCCAAACTGAAGCTGACCAAGCCCTTCACCACCGTGGGCCACAGCCTGGCCTCCCCAAAGATCCGCCTTCGGCCGCCCGAGAGGGATGGAGGGGACAGCATGGTGGAGTACAAGGCGGAGCTGGTGGAAGGGCGGAGGAGGCCGAGTCCCCGGGCGTCCGGGCCCTGCCTGCCCCACTCCGAGGACTCTGGGGAGGGGAAGAACTCTATGGACCTGTGGTCGGGCAGCTCCGGGGAGGAGGTGGACCGGGGCCATGGCGACCTCACCCTGCTCATCAACTTCCGCAAGCGCAAGGCCGACTCCTCCAGCCTGTCGGTGTGCAGCAGCGACAGCCTGGACGAGTCCAAGTCCTTCAGCTCGGACGGCACCTCGCCGGAGCTCTGCGACCTGGCGCCCGGCGACGACATCTCCGTCACCTCCTCCTCCTCCTCGGCGGCGGCGGCGGCGGGGCGCGGCGACAGCAAGACGGTGCCGCCGCTCACCGTGCGGCTGCACACGCGCAGCATGACCAAGTGTGTGACGGAGGAGGGCCACGCCGTGGCGGTGGGCGACATCGTGTGGGGCAAGATCCAGGGCTTTCCCTGGTGGCCCGCCCGGGTGCTCAGCATCAGCGGCAGCCGCAAGGAGGAGACGGCCGCCTGCGAGGCCCAGTGGCCCGAGGCCAAGGTGGCCTGGTTCGGCTCGCCCACCACCTCGCAGCTCTCCGTGGCCAAGCTGTCTCCCTTCAGGGAGTTCTTCCGGTCACGCTTCAACCGCAAGAAGAAAGGGATGTACCGGCGCGCCATCCTGGAGGCTGCCAAGGCTGTGGGCCACATGAGCCCCGAGATCACATCCCTGCTCTCCCACTGCGAAACGTAGGTCAGTCCACCACACCAGCTCCATGTAGGGGCATACCAGGCAGCCGGCGGTTTATCGTGCCGGTGCAGCGCCAACCATATGGGGGAGACCACTGTAGGAGCTCATGCTGACTGCTTCACATTTCTTTGTAGAAGAAACATACCCCAGAAAAAGATCAATATACCGAAGTGAATAGTTTAGCTCTGTATTCGCTGCTTTAGAGTAAGAGTTGTGTATTTCTTTTCTGATTTCCATGTGGACTGTGGGTGTGGTGGTCTTTAGGACCTTTGACAGAGGCTAGAGCATTTTGTCACCCTGTGATGTTATTTTAACACTTTCTTAAAGTAGCTTTTCTGAAGGGTATTTAGGTTGCTGTAAAAGCAAGCCTTATTCCCTTGGCTGTTTTGTGTGGACCACCGGTAGACAGGCAGCAGGTCCTTAGTCAGCACACATGCATTTATAATATTGCCTCTAAAGGATATGACATAAACATGCTGTTCTCGCAGTCACCATTGACTCAGGTTGTGTAAATGTGGTGTTTTTCCCAAGTGCATGATGGAAATATCCAGCTGGTAATCTGTTTGTTGCTTTCCCTGGAGTTTATGACTTTTTTTTATTCTGTTTTCGCTGCCTAGAGGTTTCACATACACACATTCATCTTGGCTTATAAAAGAATTACAGCTGAATTGAGAAGGTTCCATAGTCTTTAATGACCTTAAGATCTTGTCTGTTCGCATTCAGTACTTTGCCTCTGCCATGTTTAGAACTAAGCCTACGGTTAGAATAGCCGTGCAAAGCAAACAATACCGGCCTCAAATAGGCCCGTACTCATTTCGGTCTCTTTACTCTTTCACACCCTGTTTTTCTTTCTCTCCCCTCTGCTTCCTTTCTGTAGAGGCTGAAGACGGAAGCGAGGTCTCCAAGGTTTTACTGAACTCTCAAACTCTTCGAGCCCCCAGCAAGGGAGTGCGTGTGGTTGCCACGGACACTATTTATTGGCACTTTTTCCTAGAGGCTGGAGGAAAATGGCCGCCAAGTTGGAGTGTTGGACTGGATATCGGAGCACAAAGGCCAGCTTGAGGCATCTCATGGAACACTATTCCTCCTTTATTATTTTTTACGTCGAACCATATTTAAATAGAGCGGTAAAGCGACACTACAAAAAACTGAATGTATTTATTAAACGCAACGAGTTATTGTCCATTAGTAGGTCCATCTTTTTACAATCCCGTGAGATCTCCAGTGTGCTGCTGTTGTAATTGGTCCTCATGACTGATGGGTTTTTGAGCAGTATAACTCGTCCAATCAAAAGGCCCCTTTGAGTCTGTTCCAGCCCAGTGCCATCTTCATTTGAAGCCCCCCCCCCCCCTCCCCTCACCCCACCTAGTGAACAGACCAGGACATGTACATTTGGATGAAAAGTCTTAGTATGAATTGATTTCCTTTTCCAGGTATGATAATGTGAAAACTGCTCCATCCAGAGTTAGAGGCTATTCTAGCTCCTCTGTCTCAGTGTTCCACCCTTGTAGTCTTCACTATTAAGGATATGTTGATATGTTTATATTGGCCTCTGTCCTGTCCAAACGTTTTCTCCTTCGTTTAGTTTTTTTGAAACGTTGGAAGACCAACAAACATGTTTTTTTTTTATGGGTTAAATGCTTTCCCACCCAGCCCTTCTCCTAAGTTAATTTCTACTCACTTTAACTATTTAATGTGTCATGTAAAGAAAAGCACTTTATCTGTACCTTAGTGGCCTGCTGTTAGCTCACTGTCCGAACACTAGCGAGAGATGCAGCACTGATAGGCAGCAGGAAAGCTTCAAAGTCTTGTGGTTGACTATACTTGGCCTTGGAAAAAGTCGGTCTGATTTTGTTTTAGATTTTTTCGGACCCCAGAGAACCTTCCGAGGGTGGTTGTGTACACTGTATTCTCGCGTTTGACGCTGGGTACCTCTTCTGACGACCTACTTAGGCTTCCACTACACACAAAGATCCGCAGTAAAACGTTTGCTCCAGAGAAAATAGGATCAAAGCTGTTCAAAAGCCCTATGCATTCTTCTGAATTCAAGCTTTATTAGTGACTTTGACAAAAGCAATGCTGTTAGAATACTGTGAATTCAGCTACCGCGTGTGCTGAAGGAAGCCACTTGGCTGGGCCAGAGTCACAACCGAGGGAGGCTAGCTGCGGGAATGACCTTCAGAGACCTTTGGCTTAAAGGCAGCGCTGCTGGAAGGGAGGGGAGAGGGGGCGGGCAGGCGGGCAGTGGCAGCGACTGTGTCTAGCTCAAAGCCCAAGGTGGATCGCACACTGGGATTAGTCAGAGATCCTGTCCTGTCGTGTTTGAAACCCCCCCCTTCCCCCGGTTGAGGCTGCCCACAAGCCGACTGAAACGGTCAGTCTCACCAAAAGCATCGAAGAGAAAAGCGGAACGCTCCATGTGGTACGTGTGCGGGGGAGTACAGGGACTAGTTAGACGGCCCCCCGCGCTCGGCTTCCATGGTTGGGTTGACTGTGGTCTTGTCAGCGAGTTTGCAGATGGTCTTACTTTATATTTTGGGAGGTGAGGGAGGAGTACGTATCCCTGCCTCCCTGTTTGTTTTTTGAGAGAAAATTGGTTTTCAGGAAATTCCCTCGTATGAGCGACATGGCTATCTGCTGTTGCCCACGTATGTCAAAGATATTGGCAATTTTTGTTTAGTTTTTTTTACATGTACTGTACATAAAAATAAAATATACAAGCAATATTTGTGCGGCTGCTGTCCTTTGTTTATTTTTTTATGATTTTTAACAATTATAGCTTCCATAATTTAATCAATCGAATTACATATTTGAAGCCATCAGGCATACTGCAATAGTGAAACTGGTTTGAGACTAGGAAGTACGTAAAGTCATAAACGTCTCAATCCTGTAAGCTACTTAGCACAGAGTTCTGGTGGCTGCATAGGTTTGCTTTTGGACAGGCGGCAGACGGTGTGACATTA
This sequence comes from Galaxias brevipinnis, assembly GCA_036023535.2. Taxonomy (NCBI): domain Eukaryota; kingdom Metazoa; phylum Chordata; class Actinopteri; order Galaxiiformes; family Galaxiidae; genus Galaxias; species Galaxias brevipinnis. Next base: position 12,528 of record JAVQIZ010081905.1, read on the forward strand.
CAGGGTGTAACTCAACCAGGTGTCCTTTGCTTTCCCTTCACTTACGTGATGACTGCTTTCCTTTTGGTTACGTGACCACTTGGCAGTCCTCTCATTCCGTTGACCTCGCGTAACTAGTGAGCCCGGTGCCAAGATTTTAACTGCCTATTTGGACTTAGGGACACTTAACGAGGAGCTGTCTACTTTCATTTGTGTTGGGCGTAGCTTCCGTCAGCATGTTTAGTGTTGAGTGTGTGTTCAGACTTCCCCGTCCCAACCCCTTCTCCTTCCCTTCTCTTAATCAGCAGCAGCCATGTCGACTGTTGATTAACAACTGTTGTGTCATATATAGGAATATCTGCGTCTTTATGGCCCAACCTGAACTGTTAGCACCCCCACACCCCCCTTACCCAATCATTTATCATCTTATAATGAAGCGGTGCCCATGCAGCTCTCCTCCCCCCAACCGCTGGCCTCGTCTGAAACCAGGCCGGCCTTTCCCACAAGCCAGTGAATGCTTCAAGGTGCTCGTTCCAAGCAATTTCCTTTAGTCCAGAACTCGTCATGATATGACGAATCAGGATCGGCGGAGGACGGCTGTGGGCGGTGTGCTTTCTAAATGTCACTGCGACCCTGCTAAGAAAACTTATAGTCCACCACAACAGTTCTATAGAGGCAGATTTTTTCCCGCTATGTTGTTACAGCTGTAGGCTATATTGGCCTATATGTGTGTGTGTGTGTGTTTCTGGTTTAGTTTTTTTTAAATTTTCTTCCAGCAGACAAAGTGCTGACCGTCTGAGGCAGTTCTCAGCTCAGGGGTTGTTGCCTGGCACCCATCCCCCCGTTGCAGGTGAGGTTATATGAAAGAATGCAGGCATGCAGCATTTCTTTTAACTTTGTTAAGCTGAAGTGGTTGCACCAGCAGTTATGTATACAAACACACACACACACTCGCTGACACACATACACACACATCCTAAGCGAAACAAAGGGGGGCTGTTTGCTTTGAGACCAGTTACCAGCGGCCATTGGGGAAAGATTTACGAAGCTGAGGGAGAATCTCCAGTGAGGCGTGGCCACACCTTGAGCTATGTGGCTCGTCTTGTAGTGGCAACAGCAAAGCGCTCAGCGTGTCCCCTTTCCCAATGAGGATTCCAATGCTGCACCACCACCATGTGTGATATATTTAAAGGGGGTGGGCAATGTGGGGTCTGTGTCTCCCTACAGGTGTAGCGGATGGTTGAGAAGCAGGCCTCTTCGGTGTGGCACCCCGGCTCCCAGCCATCTGCTTTCCTCTGACTGTGGAGAGGAAGGGGCCTAATTGCTTTTGGGTGGTTAAGTCTACAGTTCCTGGGCCGGCGTGTTCCAACCGGTTCCCTTGGCGGAGCGGGAGAACAAGTGCCCCTCTGTTGATATAAAAACACACTATCCGTGCTCACACACACAACACGCGGGCTCTGCCGCTCCGTTAATCCCTGTAATTCCTGATTCCTGAATTGTTGAACTGAGCAACAGTTGGGACCTCTGCAGACAACGATCCTAAAAGACCCACTCGCGACACACAAAAGCAACCCAGACACACAATCAATGATACGCACGTACAACGTATTTAAATCACCCCAGCCTTTTTAGATTGAAAATGAATGGACACACGTGCGCACACACGTGCATGCGTACTTTTGTTTTTTCTGTCCGTCGCTCAGTATTCGTTTACAGTGCAACGAGAAAATCCTGCTCCTGTGTGGATCCGTGCAGGGTAGATCTGGGACTGAAGGGGAGGCACATGGCAGTGGGATGCTGTGTGCAATTACCGCTAATGATATGGCTCCGAGCAAGCTGTGGCCATAATTAGCTGTGGAGGAGGCCGGGGCCTGCCTGGGAAAGATGCTCAGCAGGGAACAGGCCGTACCGAAAGCTGCTCTCTGCTCTTCCAGCCCGCGGCGACGCCGTTCAAACAGCCCACCTAAAACTAGGACGTCGGGGCGCGCGGGATGGGCCCGTGTCGAGCTGTGGTAGCTGCAGTTTGATGTTGATTTTCCAAGTGAAACGATTATGCAGACGTAGCCTCAAATCTGGGCCACAAGATGAGAGGTGTGCTGCGGAGCGTTTCCGCTGCGTATTTTAGGGGTGCGACCTTGAAAAGGGACGCTGATTGGCATCTTAACAAAATCAACCTTACCAAAGAATAGCCCCACCTTTTCACGTGACGTCCACGTGAGTGCCTGTGGTTCCCTGCGGCCGTGGCGAACGGGAAAACTGAGCCAGCTGAGTGCGCGCGTCCATCCGGAACGTTCCACCTATCCCGGGAGTCGGTGCGTACGGCCAGAGCCCTGCTGGCGGTTGGTCACGAGGAGCTGTGGCTGCTGTCCCTTTGTCCTTCGGCCGTCCCCTCCTGTCCGTGCGCGCTATTGACCGAGAGAAGGGTCTGCTGCTCAGGCACTTTTATCGGGTCGTTGGATTGATTCTGGCTCCCTGATCGCTTGGGGTTTATCGCCTCGCATTTGTCGTTTAGTGTTGGTGGCACCCTGCCTCTCCCCCCGTGAGAGCGGCCTGACACACTGAAGAGTGATCTGCCAAACAGTTTGCACATTGTTCTGTTCTGTACGTCACCATTTGATCATACTTGTCTTTTTGTATGTTTTTATTCCAGGGTTGTTAGATAAGGGTCAATGTTAAACAATGGTTCCCCGTCCGACGTTGTGCAACAGCCCTTAGGCTGCTATTTCATTTGCAGCCAACTGTCATGCTGGTTTCCTAACTTTCGCCGTGTGTCAGATTGCTCCACACCGTTGCAACAGGAGGAGCGGTGGGACGGGTGGGGCTGCACTTTACCCCCGGCGCTGACTCGACGGCCACAGGACGAGGCCACGTGACCTTGGCAAACGCAAGCCGTGTCCTCGGCGACAGGAAGTGCCAGTCAGACGGCGTTCACCATGGAGACGCGTTTGTGTGTCCTGTCAGCTGCCTTTGCCTTCGCCCCACACACACACACACACACACACAGACACTCAACGGAAAGCTCTCAAATATTAACATAAGCAGACAGACTGAGTAAACACTTGGGCCTCTCACGGACAAGGCCATATTTAATCCGGGCACACCGGGTCGCTCCAGTTCACGGCTTCTATGTCTGCCGGTGGATGGGTCGTCTGTGGAGGCTCCCGACCGCCTGCCTGCCTGCCTGCCTGCCTGCTGCCCGAAGACTGAGCTCCAACACAGGGCCTTCTCCTTAGAGAGTCCACCCCAGCCCCAGGCTTTCCCCCAGCATCTGTTAGTGAGCTGCAGAGCCACCCTGCCCCCCACCTCTACCACACTGGGCTCCCACCGGGGCTTAGAGGGGGATGGGCGTTCTTCAGGAGGCCGTCACACACTCTCCCATCACACAGGAGGCTTCTTTAACTGGCTTTATGGTTGGATGGGCCATGAAAAATAGGCGTCTTTTGGTTTTGATGTGCGAAGTAATTTGACGTTAAGGCGTTTTTTTTGTCTTTTGTGTTGACTGTATTTCGTTCGTCTCTTTCTCTCCCCCTCTTCCTCCTCCTCCTCCTCCATTGTTCTCCCTCTGGTCTAGCCCTCCTCGACCCACCACACGCAGGTGAGACATTCTCAAAGGCTTTTGTGCCACAGGTGTCACATTACGTTGTCACTGTATGACTAACAGGACAGTCGTCTCCCCCTTGTGCCTGAGAGTTGAATGAAGGTATCGAGAATGGTCAGAGTAGTGTAGTACTGTGTAATCAGAGTAGTGTAGTGCTGTGTAATCCGTGTAGTGCTGTGTAATCAGAGTAGTGTAGTGCAGCGTAATCAATGTAGTGCTGTGTAATCAGAGTAGTGTAGTGCAGCGTAATCAATGTAGTGCTGTGTAATCAGAGTAGTGTAGTGCAGCGTAATCTCACAATGAACTGCACTGTACTCCATTTTCGAGGCCTTAAAGTTCTTGACATTTAACCCATGGAAACAGCTAGAAGCAAACGCTCAGGCTCTAATTAGGAGCCTCTAAATAATGATGTTTGTGTCTTTGTACTGAGGTCTCTTGACATGTCACTTCTTGTTAGCCGCCTTTGGTGTTAACAGTGGTGATTAGGTGTGGTTAGATTTCAAAGGGCCCAGAACCGGATATCCAGCAGAAAAAAAATGCACCACACCTCAGTGAAGACATTTCTCAATATGAACGTTAGCCACTCGAAATCACTGCGGTTCAACATACTAACTATTGTTTATGTGAATGCACTTTGCTCACGGGATATGAAACGCCCCTGCAAAGTATTTATTTTTACATGAATAGTCCTAGCCATTCACAGGAAACTGAATATATCATATATAATTTTTTCTTCTCACACCTGTCACAACTTGGTATATTGCTTGGTGTGTTTAACGGCTGCACTGAGTGTCTTCGTGGAGTTCTGTTTCTCTCCTGTTTTTGTTTTGTTTTTCTTCCGTGTCAACCTGGGTGCTCCCGGGAGAGCCATGAAAGACGGATTGCGACAGCTTTCCCATTCACACACCCTGGCATGATCAGCATGGCTATGTGGAGGTGATGTGTGCCGTGGGGGGAAGAGTCTTGGCTCACTCTCTGCTCTGGGTGCGTCGAGATGTTACCTCTCTCACCATCTGTCATTTTTTCCCTCTCACCCTCTCTCTGACACACACACACACACACACACACACACACACTTTCTCTCTCATTCTGCAAAGTACACACACACACACTTTCTCTCCCATTCTGCAAAGCACACACACCCACACACACAACACAAGCGCCAGGCACACATATATTTGCATGTGCGAGTGTTGACTGTATTTAACCCGCTGTATCTTTATCTTTCCTTGAAGTTATTCTACAGGTCATCTGTAGCCTCTAGCTGGGCCATGCTTCTTTATCTGGACATGAAACGCAGCGTTGTTCCACATCAAAGGCCGACCCTGACGTTCCCAGACTGCTCCGGCACAAGATATACGGACACTGCGCACGAAACCAGAAGCACCTCGGACTTCAGTATTCCCGGATTGGGAAACCGACCCGGGTTTAGAGTACTTCCTGAATTTAGGAAAGTGCCCATCGTTAGTGTAAGATACGGTGATGTTTGACGTACAAAACAGCGGGGGTGGGGTGGTGGTGGAAGGGAATAGGAGGGGGAGGGGGGGGGGTAATAATGTCACTCTGAGACCTGGCCTCCAGCTATAGGGAACCCATCTGTGAACCCTGTCTTCTCACAGCATGAGCCCGACACCACTCCCATTGTCTCACTAATCCAGGACTATTAATGCGGCTCTGGAACAACAGGCGCTTATTGAAACGCCGGATGGGTCCTCACCCCCTCCAAAAAACAATCTGTGGCTAAATTAAACTCTTCTGTCTCTTCTCGACGGCTCGCATGACTAGAATCTAATTAACAACTTTGCGAGTGTGTGGGTGGGTGTGCGTGTGTTTGCGGGGGCGTGGGTGTGTGTGTGTGTCTTGGGAAGGGGGCTGGACGGTGTAATGTTAACAAGATCCAGAGGATTAGCGCCTTATGATCCATACAGCCGGCTGGGTCAGTGGCGGGGCCGCTGAGACACAAAGGGCCAGGTTCCTCTCAAAGAGAGAGAGAGAGAGGGAGGGATTGGTTGTGCTCCTGGGCTTCCCCCCCAGTTACTGTGTCAGCGAAGACGAGAAGAGAGAGAGAGAGGGGGAGGATATGCCTGTGGCCAGTGGGTGACTGGGGAGCTTAGCAGCACACTGCAAGGCCCAGCTGAGCTTGCATACCGCCAGGCTTCTCTGCGGAATGGCGGCTCGGAAAACCGTTGAGTCTCCCATATTTTCAGTGTATCTCCGGGCCCCCGGGGCAATCCGGTCTTTGAGGGCGCGCTTGTGTGTGTGTGTGTGTGTGTCCCTCGCCTGTTACCAGGGAGAGCTCCCACGCGCTCACACACTCCGTGCCCCTCACTCCTATTTCACATTCTTTGGCCATGTAGGGCAGATCAGGTTCCGATGGTTTTCCTGAGGGGAATATCCGCAGCCCTTCTGGATGCACTGTAATCGCCGCCTCTCCTCCACCGAGAATGGACTGTCCGTCTCCACAACCAACCGTCCAGCCTTTCAAAGAAGCGGCACTCTATGCTAAAGAGAAGCCCACCAGCCTCAAAAGCCGACTCTTTTGAATTGAGCCGAGACAGGCTCAGTACGTGGGCGATGTGATGTGTGCCGCACTCTTTAACGTTCCCCCACTAGAGCTTTGACGCAGAGCGCTGGAAAAGCCCCGATGACACGGATCCCTCACTCACATTCTCCATCGCTACCCTCCCCCATCCCTTCTTTCTCTCTCTCTCTCTCTCTCTCTCTCTCTCTCTCTCTGTCGGCGGTGACTATGACTCCCTTTCCAGGCCTTGACTGTGGGCTGTGAGCATTCCCGCACAGTCATCCTCGGCATCGTGTTACGGTCTCATAATATCACTGAGTCATCACTGCGGCCACGGCTCGTCGAATGGTGTGACACGTCGTTTCGTCGTCGAAAAGCAGGAAATCTGGAGAAGCAGGCGGTTTCCGTAGAGCAGCGTTTCCCAAACGGCGTGCCGTGACACTCTGAAGTGCCATCAGACATTATTGGAGGTGCCGTGGAATTTTGGGAAAGTCACATTTGGGGAAGATAAACAATTCAACTGTATTACGTTTGATTCCGTTTCACATCCAGGGTGTGCCTCAAAATAGAAATGTTTATGCAAGTGTGCCGTGGGTTGGAAAAGGCTGGGAAACGCTGTTGTAGCACATAGTGATTGCCCTCCTGATCCATATCCTCTCCACCACAGACATTTCTGCTAAGTTCTGCTATAGCACTGAATGGTGAAGTCCCACACGCACACCCACCCACATAACACCACACCGTCTCAAACTCTCATTCCGATTGTCACGTGGAAGAGGCACCACTAAAACAAGCGGGCCTGACTTAACAACGTGTCCTTTGAGCCGGGCTCCACCAGGTCTGCCTGACTGTGTGGAGGACGCGAGGGGGGAAGTGCGTCAGAGGAGCCACACTGTTCTCACCCACAGGTCCCCCGGGGGCACGGTGGGGACTCCAGCCTCTGAGCAGGTCCCTGGTTCACCTCATCAACAGCCCCACCCCACACCACACACACACACACATACCACTCACACACACACACCACACACACACCACACACACACGCAGACGCACACCACCCCGCACCACAGCACACACACATACACGCCACACACCACACCACACCACACCACACCACACCACACACAGACACACACACACACACACACACACCACAGCCTCCTACTGAGCAGAGGGGAGGAATCGATGGCCTTCACTGAGACAAAGGAAATCAACACTACGCCGGCGTTAGCATTCGTGACCATGGATACCAACATACAATCTACCGATCTCTGTGTTAAAGGTCACACTGAGGTGGTAGAAGAAGCACGAGTCTTGATCAGTGCATTTTAAACGTTTTGCATACGTTTGCGATGAATCAGGCACGTATGAGTCACTTGTCATGACTGCTGGGTTAAACCTGTGCTCATCTAATCCGAGCTGTGCTGCTTCATGTCAGATCGTAAGTTGAATATGACACTGCAATGTATTCCCTTGGAATAATTCTGATTATTCTATGCACATAACGTTTAAATCATGAGTGATGAATTGTGGTTTCATTCTTGCGGGTTTTTAATAAAGGATTTTCTGTCAAATCGGTGTGGAACAGACATTGAAAGTCTAGCCTGATTAGGAGAAAACTCTATTTCTAATGGGTTAATATTGAACCTGTGAAGGTTACCGTTGCCCAAATGGGTAACCTATGGTTGATCGCTGTTTAAAATACTTTACACATACACTCACACGCACACACATACACTCTCTCTCTCTCTCTCTCTCTCTCACACACACACACACACACACACACACAGACTCAGACACAAACTCAGACACACATTCTTCACAGTCCCCGAGCCCAAGTAACAGGGCCTCAGCCAAAGGTATTAAAGTGCACTGAATGAGACCCTGTGGTTTTCCTTATAACAATCTAACCTTTTGAATACTATCAGAGCCAGACTGGTGAGTCATGCACCGTGGAATGACACGTTAGAAATGTAGGCAGACTGTCCATGAGGAAAACAAAAGGGGACGGCGGTGTGCCAGCCCAGTGAACTCAATTACCCACCTATGCGGCCTGTTTTCTTGTTGATCCCAGCCACTCTATTGAGGTGGCATATTGGGGTCAGGAAGAACACTGGACTGGTTGGCAAGCAGCTTTACTTGCCTTTTGTGTGCATTTACCAGCGCCGTGTCTGTCCGCCTGAGAGAAAAGGGAACCGCTTCGGAAAAGGGCCCGGCTCCTCTCAGGCTTGTCATTTCTCATTGGAGCTGGGAAATTGTTCCCCCCGTGGAACATATTCGCTGTGGTCGCTCTTGTGGGACGCCGGCCTAATGGAGTCTTGTGCTCAGCGAATGGGTACATTACGATGAGTGTTTGGCGTGTGTGTGTGCAATGTATTTTGGGGCGTGTGACTTTTCGTGCAGATGTGTGCAGTGTATACAGCCGAACGTTTACATAAATGATGAGCGCTCTTCAAGTGAGCCGGAACAAACGCGGACACAATGGGGACAGTGCCAGGCTTACTGTCGTCAACATGCCGTGAATCCACGGATGACGGTGCGAGCGGGAAGTGTGTCACTACTCCCATGGATTAACCTGGGCCCCGGCTTTGGGAGTTCCTGCTGAGAGCGAGGGAGTGACTCACTGGGTAGGCAGGAGGGATTGCGTTGCCCAGTGCTATACTGGGCTTCTCTTTGCCACACAATAGGATTCAGGGGAACTAGTGTGGGGCAGATGTCCCAGATCCGGACATCTCTGACTGCTTTTTCACTGTGGAACTCACCAGAACAACAGCTCCCTGAAGCCCCAGGGGGCCTTCCAGTCTCTCATGATGAGTCAGACAGATGAGAGGAGATTAAAAATAATCATGTTCCCACAGATGCACAGTTATGAGCAATGGAGTGAGACGGGGAGAGCAAGAGAGATAGCGTGATGGATGGAAAGGGTGTGTGTGTGTGTGTGTGTGTGTGTGTGTGTGTGTGTGTGTGTGTGTGTGTGTGTGTGTGTGTGTGTGTGTG
>JAVQIZ010081906.1:0-23562 GCA_036023535.2 Galaxias brevipinnis
CTGTCATAGACCAAACCCACACTGTTCACTGTCATAGACCAAACCCACACAGTCATAGACCAAACCCACACTGTTCACTGTCATAGACCAAACCCACACACTGTCATAGACCAAACCCACACAATTCACTGTCATAGACCAAACCCACACTGTTCACTGTCATAGACCAACCCACACTGTTCACTGTCATAGACCAAACCCACACTGTTCACTGTCAAAGACCAAACCCACACTGTTCACTGTCAAAGACCAAACCCACACAGTTCACTGTCAAAGACCAAACCCACACACTGTCATAGACCAAACCCACACAATTCACTGTCGTAGACCAAACCCACACAATTCACTAATAATACCATAATCAGCAGAGCAATGACTTACAAAAAAAACCAAGTACACAATTACTTCATTCATCTTTTTTGTTATATATAAAAATTAGATATGTTTACTTTCTGTTCTCATATATTGAAAGCTTAGACACAAATAGATTTTATTGAAATAATGTTGAATAAAAGCAACAAGCTAATATGTCTGTGAACTGTCCCTTGTGGCGTGCCGTACCGGTAGCTATGTGTATGGTCGTCAGGGTAACTGGAGGCTGGGCTGTTGTTGGGTAGAGGACTGATGTCTCCTAGGTGATCATAGAGACTGTACTCAGAGCTTTCATCTGGAAGGAGAGACCAACAGAACTACTTCACATTTTTTGTTCACATTTATCAATCATCCATAAGTCTTGGTTATAATATCAACCACATAAAGATAGAAGAGTTAAAAAGAGGGCATGTCAATTGACCTGAGTTCTGACTGGCTAGCGACTGTGCATCCCTCTCCTTTAAGGAGTGATTGACAGCCTGCTCGTCAAATGAGTCATCAGACTCTCTCTGGAGGTAGTCTTGAAACTCCATCTCTTCATTAAATGCTGAGTTCTTATTGGTCCCCCTGAACGCTTTAGGGCTGGCATTACAGTTGTTAATGTGTGTGAGTGGACCATTGTCTTGTCTATGATATTCTGCTTGGTCCTGGTTGGCTGAGGAGGGTTGGCTGTAAACGGCAGGCTCTGATTGGTTCAGCCCACAGTCAACATCCAGCTGGTCTGGTTTGAGGCCTGCGTCTGAACACGATGGTACTGGGTCCATAAAAGCCGTTCCTGCTGGATCTCTCCTTGGACGTAGGACGGAGCCAGGACCAGGGCTGGCGTGTCGGGGTCGCAGCCTGGATCCTGCTCTCTGTACCGGGGAAGACTGTACAGGATACACCCCTCCTGGAGATGGAGAGAAAGATGGATAGAACTATTAATAGCAGAGATATTGAAAGAGAGGAATTAGAGTCAATATGCAGATGAAAAGAAAGACATGGAAAGAAAGAAAGTTTCAGAGAAAGAGAGAGATAGAGAGAGAGAGAGAGAACGTTAGAGAGAGAGTTAGAGATTTAGATGTGGAGATGTCACCTTGAGCCAGCTCCACTCCCAGAGGACAGTAGTGGATGTTGTTCATGATGACGCCGTCGTCCGGCTCCGTCAGAGAGCAGAGGGGCCTCTGGCACTGGCCACGCTTGCTGTCAGAGGAATAGGAGGAACCCTGGGTAGTATAGTCTTTGGGCGACTGGCTGCGGACCAGGGCGAGGCTGTGGGAGGAGCCACATGCCACCTGGATGACGTGTCTACCGGACAGGTGTTCTACCTGGAGGGGAAATAACACACTCATAATAACGCACACTCACACACTCTCACACACTCACACACACACACACACACACCTACCTTCTGGGGCCTCCACACAGGGAAGGTGCTGGTGACCAGGCCAAGCTGACAGCCGCTGCCCCAGGACCACACCTCCCGCTGGGCCGACAGAGCCAGTGTGTGCTCCCCTCCGCAGGCCAGAGCCCGGACCCTTACCCTGGCCGGGGGCACGCGCTCCACGTCCACCAGGCAGAGCAGCTGAGGCTCCGACACCAGGAGAGGGGCTGTGCGTTTAGGGCCACAACCCGACCCAAAGCATCTGAAGTCTCCTTCTGGGGAAGGATTCAGACCGTCTCCGCCGCCGCCGCCTTCTTCTCCTGCTCTCGGCTCCCTTCTTCCTCCCTCTCCTTCTCCTCCTCCTCCTCCTCCCATCCCCTGTGCCCCACACTGGCCGGAGGAGTTCTCCCCCCACATATACACAGCCCCCTCCTCTGTGAGGGCTCCGCAGTGGAAGCTGCCAGCGGACACCGACACCACAGTCCTACCCTGCAGAGAGTGCTCCAACTGGGGCTGGCTCAGAGGCACCACCAGCCCCGTCCTCCAGGGCAGCTCCCCTACACTAAACACAAGCCCTCCTAGAGAGAGAGAGGGAGAGGGAGAGGGAGAAGAAGATCATATCAGAACTTAACATGTCCTTCAACTGAACTAACTATACATAGTCATTTCTCAGTGTGTAGACCAGCTCTCTGCATTCATGAATACAATTTGGACTCTTGATCATTGCCCGTTTTTTCCCTTTTTATTTAATTAGTTATTTCCTTTAAAAAGCCTGCAGGAATAGGAAATAGCGATAGGTATAGGGATTCTCTCAGCTCAATAAACAACCTTTTTTTTTTTTTTTTTTCATATCTGGCCGTGCTGAGAGCGGATATAGAGGGGGGTGGCTCTGAGACATCCTTGCTCACCGTTAAGCCTTCTGGAGGTGTCGTGGGCTCAAATTAACGAAACAACCGGGATGGAGGGTGCCCACTTGAAAACCCAAATGACATATCTGTTCTCAACCCAAGTCCATTCTAAAATATTGTCTTTTGAAGTGCTCATCTTGGGAGTATGGCATAATAGATTGTGATTGAGTGAAAATATCCATGACAGATTAAACATCCGTTAAGATTCCCACATTTTGCCACCCCATATATCAAGCAAAGACCTAGAGCAGCCGACAGCTGAGACAGAGCAGAGGAAGAGGCAACAGATAAAGGCTTTAGGGGTTTGACGCTTTAGGCATGCCAGGGTCAGAGGAAACGAGCTGTCAGCAAACTGGTGGGATGGGCATAACAGTATGAAGATGATCTCTTTCTGTCTAAAATGTCTCACCTTCTACCAGTAGCAACCCATGACAGGCACCCAGAGAAACCTGCAGCACAGGCCTAGACAGGAGCGCTCGTTGTGGGGCAAGACTCTCACTGCAAGCCCCTGACCAAACATGGAGCACACCTCTGTGTACGGAGCTTTGCTCCTCTGTAAGACTGAGACAAACAAATTCAAATACAGGCAGACAAGACAGTTAGGCAGACAAGAAATTAAACACGTCAATGGTCTTAATGATTATTACTTTCCATTTATATTCATTTATACAATGAACGTCTAGGTTATTCGCTGACATCAAGCCCAGATTAAGACAAATTGCTGTAGTACCTATTTTCCTCTTCCATCACTGTCGCCGCTTCTCCATTCTCCCTGGTTATGCAGCACGCGACCTAAATGGCTGTCAATGTTCCCTTAGGGCAGACATGACCTCCGTTGTATTAGCCATGTCACTAACCCTGGTGAAATGACACATAACTTTAATATGAATCCGACTCTATAAGTGCAGCTATTTTGTATGTTGACCAAATCTGCCACAAACAGCTAAGTAGTTTAACTGGCTATTGATACAATGCTTTCGCTTATTTTCCACAGGCTACTTTATTGAACTGCTAGCTACTTACCAAATTTTGTGACTGCGTTTCTCCATAAAACATTATTCGTACTTTCGTGCCAAGGTTTTTCCATGAGGTGTTGAAGAGTTAACAAATAAAAGTTCAAACCATGGCTGAGAAATCAATGCCATGGAGTTGTCTGGTAACTTTCTGTCAAGTTCGCTTGTTATTTGTTTTGGGACAAGCCCTCGGACGGAAAGCCTCTAGGGCAAAAAATAAAAAAACTTGCTCTGTACGACTTTTTTTTCTCAAAGCGTAGACTACAAATTTTTACATTAATGGGCCCTGCAATAACGAGCACAAATAAACTAATGTATTTCTCTTTAAAAGTACATGTTACATTGTGTCTAACCAATTCCTTATAAGAATTCAAACAATTATTTGCGCAACAATTAATTGCTGTTTGCTATAATGTTGAATATTGCATCTTGAATAGGCCTATTGCAATATTACATTTCCAATTCACGCACACGCTGGCATCGTTTGGCAAGAATTTAACTCAGTCCAGTACACCCACAAGAGACAGCTGATCTGAACTCGAGCTCAGGAAAATCGACTCAAACATAGACAAAACCTTGATTTTTGTTTCCAAGTATTTTGAACGACTTTGGTTTGGATTGTAACGTTAATATTATTAACTTAACTAATTAGTAAAATTAACTTTAGCTAATATGGTATATTGTGCTAAAAGTGTGTACCTGTGTGTAATCAATGTTAAAGGTCATTCAGGAATTATACCAAGTAATATTACATATAGCTACTAAGTAAAGTTATCAGATAGTGCTGAGTTTGAGTTGTGGTATGTTGAAACCCCCAATGAGTGAAGCATGGATAAGCAAATGCTTGTAATGATGGTAACTCATTCTGATTGATTGTCCTCCAGGACACTTAAAGTTACTTTTCAGAGGCAAAACAAGGAAACAATGCAGGCAATTGACAAACTCATCAATATATAGAAAGCCAGGGTCATGGTTAAAGACACCTGATCTGGGGTCAATTAATCTCATGCGTGAGATTACCATAGGAAAAGAAGAGGGCCCGAAGTGAGAAAGGTGTTATGCTAAAATCTATAGATACTAAGACCCACTGGAAGAAATTGAAAAGGGACTGAGTGTTGTCTATTTACATTTTGGGGAGTTGCCAGAAGTTGGGGTAGACCTACAGAAATGTATTTAAATCATTGACGATGCTGTACAATTTTAGTTGTGTTCCTGCAAACTCGGCTTTATTTGATGCTGAATAAAGCCTGCCCTTCTGAACTTTTCACATTCGACTCCTAGTGTTTGTATTTGAAGTAAATTGTTGCTATCTCTTCCATTGGAAAAGACACGACACGTATAAGCCTACATTTTGTTTACTCCTTATTCCGCCAGGTCCCTCTTTGATCACTCGTAATAGTTTAGAGCTGTCGAATCTAATGGGTGTGGGTTTTATTAGTGAACAAAATAAAGACTTCTGTGTAGATGTACACTGTAAAAACTGCTGGGTTAAAAATCACCTAAATTCTTTTTTTTTTATATATATATATATTTCAATAGGAAACGCACACTCAAACATACACCTCTATTTACTGAAATATGAGTACAAACAACTATATATTAAAAAATGCATCTTTACTTACCTCAGCAGTGTGACTTGTAAGGTTCGGATGGAAAAATACCAAGAGGCAAGACCTAGCTGGCTCAGAATGAAACAAAAAGTATGCAGCGTTATCTCACCCTCCAACACACACACACACACACACACACAGAGAGAGAGAGAGAATCAGCGTGTCTTACTGGTGTCCCTGCAGAAGCAGCGTGCGTCCCTTGCGACCCCCAATGTCCCACATGATCACGCTGTTGTCGGCGGCTCCAGAAAACAGCAGGTTCTGGACAGGATCCCACCACAGACAGCCTATGCTACCTGTACAGACAGGGAGGAAGGGAGATTAAACCGTGAGAGTGTGTGTGCGTGTGTGTGTGTGTGAGACTCGAGACATAAATGTGCAAATATAAACTACATTCTTTGACTAAAACAGGAACCAGAACTCACAGAGCAGAACAATATTTCTCAGTCCCAGTCATATGATAGTCAAAGGCTCGTGGTCTGCTGCAGTTAGTCACAGTGCCAGCACACCACTGAGATAGCTCACAGAAGAACCCCACAGCCCCAAATAAAGCTGGAGTCCTCCATCCCTCTAGGAGTGGCCCCAAGGCCAGCTAGCAGTGAATGCAGTGACAACAAGTAACATCAACTAAGTGAGCAACTAAGCAGTGAACACTCAGAAAACCAAAAGTCAGGAATTGTTTTTCGACAACAATCACACAGTGTTCCGCACTGTATCCATTCAGCTAGATTAGATCACGAGTCACGCATGTGAGGTTTATTAGAGCAAGACTTGGCACGATCATGTTGGAATTTAGGATTCTGATGATACCCTGCAATGTCTCTCTTTGTCTCTAAACATGTGACAGAGTGAAATTGAAATCTTCCCTTAGTGTGGCTTCTCCCACTTTCTCTCCTGTCTGTACACAGTCTAACTACATTGATCTGAAGGCTTGTTACTGCTCCGGAGTGTGTGAGAGGGCTGTATGCACGTCGTGACTCGTCATCATTTCATGGAAAAAAAGATTTTCTTTAAAATTATCATGAAATTATTAATATTATGAAACTGGTTGGCTTTAATTTTCACTAAAATATAATACGCTAAAGATGCGAGTATAATAAATAATACAGGGTTACTGTAGAACCTGTAGTCGGTTTTCATAAGATGCATTTGTACGCGAGTGAGTGAGTGTCAGACTGAATCAAAGAACCAGAGACCCAGAGTTCATAGGTCTCTGAAGTATTTACTCTCTTTAGCTTCTGAGAAGCAGCAGTAAAGTAACATGTTTGTTCACAGAGTGGAAGGGCTTGTGTGTGTGTGTGTGTGTGTGTGTGTGTGTGTGTGTGTGTGTGTGTGTGTGTGTGTGTTGCCTTCGTGGCCCTTCAGTGTGGTGATGATGGAACAGGTCTGCCCCTCCAGTTTGAGCAGTGTGATCTGACCCGAGTAGTCTCCTACAAACGCATGCTGTGTCTCGTTGTCAAACCTGAAGGACAGGAGTCAAGGACCACCAGGGGCAATAACACCAAAAAAACACAAACACACACACACACACACACACACACACACTCGTTAGTCTGTTATTCACGCACAAGTATGGACAAAACACATATACCCCGTCACTTACACGCATTCACATAGGCCTTCTCACGGTCACGGTCACTCTCACTCTCACACACACACACACACGCACAAAGAGGGGAGTCCGGGTAAAGGATACTGCAGGCAGGAAGCCCAGGAGGCGAAGTTGTGTCTCCCCAGCATGCTGCCACTCCTAGTGCACATCCAGCTGACGCTCTTGTCATGACCCGTGCTGACCACCCACTCACTCTTCAGGGAGAACACGATCGCCGACACGCGGTTCTGGTGAGCTGAAACACAAACGCACACACATGCACACACACACACAGGTTAGCATGTGGACATAAAAGCACAACCAGACATGTGGGCATACAGTGTATGAGTCGGTGCCCATACGTACACACTCAAGACTTTGCAATGTTCACAGAAACACTGGAAAATTATGTAGTATTTTCAGGGCACGGATGTTCTTTATAACCTAAATGTGTATTGGCAGCTGAATCTAATAACCCAACAGAAAAATATGTTTTATCTAAGGAACGATCGGACGACCCATCTGTCAGGATCTTACACTCGTTTGCCCTTTGAATCCCCAGTGACACTGCCTGCAAACCTTTCAGCCATTCAACCAGTTCAGTTTCCCCAGGGATTATAGGAGAACGAGCCAAGCGGGAAGAGAGATGATATGAGCTAAAGAAAGAGAGAACAAAAGGGGAGGAAAAAGCAGGCGGAGTGTGTGGACCGTTTAGTCATAGAGATTGTGTTGTTTCCATTGAGGGGGAGGATGTGTCAGCTCCAGAGATCGTCTAGGGGTTTCTCTCTCTGTGGTCAAGGGCTGTGGTAGACGTGGACCTGCCTGCGTGCGTGCGTGTGTGTGTGTGTGTGTGTGAGTGTGAGAGAGAGAGTATCCAGAGCAACAATAATGAGGGCAAGACAAGCGATATTGGCTGCATAAATACGTGTGTGTGTGTGTGTGTGTGTGTGTGTGTGTAATCTCTAGTTCCCAGAAAGACTCTGGCCCTGCTGAGAAAAAAAATCTGCTGATTTCACATGGGACTAGAATTGGCTTCCAACAACAGCATCATAGCAATAAAAGCATGTGCAAGCACTGATGCACACATGTGTAGAAAATAAATAGGACTCCCACACAAAAATAAAGACAGACACACACACACACAAATCTAAGCCACTCTACTGACTCACGCATCACTGTAATGGAAACATAGAACCTATGCTGTGGGCAACATATACACAGGCTTGAACAATGGGGGTGACACTATGTCAGGACAGACTGTGAGGAGCAGACATTCTGACACAGATGTTTTGGACTTATTTTTCTTGGCTGATTTGAAAGAAATGACATCATTCCTAGACTCCTTATTTCTCACTTAGCCTCTTTCAAACCCAGGAGAAACAGCCAGTCTGGAGAAACAAAACCTACTCTGTTCACCCTTTTAGGATCTCACCTGGGTAGGTCTTGACATGGTTCATCTTGTTGAAGTCTTCAGAGACCAGAAACTCCTATTGGGACAGCAAAACAAAGAGGACAATCTAATTACATGAACTTATTAGCTTTGGACTCTTTAACTTTATTTACTGTTTATAGAGGGAAAACAGTGTGGCAAAGGTTAGTTCTAAAACCAGCATTACCAGACTGACTCTAAGACAGGAGGTCCTATTTGTACTAAGGTCCGGAGATCAACTACCTTTGTAATTTGAGGCCAGCACTCAGCTGAGAAGTTTCAAATCTTGCAATGCACATTTTTGACCTAAATCTTTTTTTTTGTCTACTCTGCACTCTGAAGTTTTCTGTAGACAAAAGGCACTGCTAAACAACTCAATGAATGCAACAAACTAAATATTCACCTCATCAGCCAAAATATGAAAAGATTATGAAGCTGAACAAGTTCCAACTAGCTCCCTCCCAAACACTGTTGTATTAAGTTAGAGCCAAAACACTGCAGTAGTCATCTGAAACTAGGTACCCCTCCAAAACAGCTTTATGTAGCTGAAGTTAGTTACTGACTTTATACCGGCATAGTTAAAAGCAGCTCAAACACTGCTGCAGTTAACTGTAGCTAGTGCCAGTCCAAATACTACTGTAGATAACTGTAGTTCGTGTCAGTCCAACTACTACAGTAGTTAACTGTAGATAGTGCCAGTCCAAATACTACTCCAGGCAGGGCTTCAGACTAACATTTTACACTGGTGGCAGTGCTGTCACTAAGTTTTCCAGTTAGTGGTAGTAGCACAAAAACTGGTGGCAGCTTCTTTTTAAAACTATACCACACAAGAGACTGAGAAAGAAATGCTGCCAGTGGGTAGTTCAAAGGAGGACAGTAAATGATAAAGCAAAATCAGCCAACTGTTTGACTAAAATATTACTTTAGGATTTTGTTATAATAATAATAATAATAATAATAATAATAATAATAATGAAAATTAAGTGACAGCACTGCCATCATTAATGTTTTTTAGTGGCAGTGAGCAGACAGATCTTTGGTGGCATTTGCCATCAAATTGGTGTCAGTCTGGAGCCCTGACTGTAGGGGTTTTTTGTAGTTATTGAGAGCTCAAACATCACTGTAGTTACACACAGCCCATTACTGCAGTAGGTAGCTGTACACAGTTCCAATACTGCTGTAGATAGTTCAAGCTCACATAGTTAGAGTTTAGTTTAGAGTTCCCACACTGCTGTAGTGAAATAGCCTGTAGTGGGAATACATGAAGTCATGGTCTGGTAAGCACAGCGCCACTTACTACAATGGCTCCGTTGTCCTGTCCGATGAAGATACGGCGGCTGTCATGGTGGTACGACATGCAGGAGCAGGGTGCTAGGATGGAGAGACAGAAAAAGTAGAGAGAAAGGAGGGTAAGTTAAGGACGAGGGATTGAGAGAGAAAGTGGGAGGGTGTTATGAAAGAGATATGGATATAAAGTCAGGGGCAAGCACGCAAAGTCAACCTGTACAAGTTCATGTCCGCTACACACAAACCACAGTTTCCTTTAAGCCTAACAGCTCACTTACAGGAGACGGTGTGGTAAATGCTGGGCCAGTATTGGCCACTGTCCCGCTTCAGCCATATTCGGATGGTTCTGTGAGAAACACAAAATGTGTCATTCAAATGTAAGTAACCCCTTGCGATCACACAGTGGCCCCTGTGACAGATAAGAATGTAATTTTCAACAAGGCTACTGAACATACAGAAGGTTGGTCAAATGTTTAATTCATTGACAAGTCTGCCTATTTTCTCTGCATAGCAGCTATGCTTTAGAAAATGTCCAAGAGCACGGGCTAAAATAGACTAATTCTGAAAGTAGACAGCTTTAACGTAAGCAATGGTCCAATGGCCACATTTGCTTCTCGTCACAAAACCAAGTAGGTCTACTTGATCTAGCGGCCTAGCGAAAGTGTATAGGGCAAGATATTAGTTCAAAGATCAGTAACGTCTCTACTATTCATCAGAACTCTTAAGAGATAAGACTAATTTAAGTTTCAGAATGTAAGGATCTCATTTTGTACCACCACCAGTGATGTTTTAGGGATTTCTTCACTTTACAACAAAGACATCCCCGAGTCCATTTTTAATAAATTGAGTTCCTGTGCTCCATTATATCTAGGTCAACAGTTTGGTCTGGACTACGATAAAGGATAGGAAGCGTTAACTATTCTCGCTTATGAATGTAAACAAGATAAGCGAATCACGGTTAAGCTCTTCCCTAGTTGGTGGTAAAAAAAGTATCCATGCCCGTTCAATGTTTACAAAGTTTGCAAGACATTACAAAAGGGCTGATGGATTTTCTACACAATTATAATACATTTATTTGCCCATTTCGGAATCAATTTGACAAAATAAAAAATGTCAGGTCTGATCAATGTTTTCAGACCCAGAAACATGTTTCAGCGAAGATTGGGCCAGATGGCTGGCTAACGTCGTTAGCTGTATATAACAGCACAGGCTACTGCTGCGTTACGTTAGCTGGCTAACAATTACTTGCCTATCCTCGCTGACTGTAATCACTCCGTCCTCTTTCGGTATCAAAACTGCTGCATTGACAGCATCTGAGTGTCCTTCTATCTTGTTTAGAAGGACTGGTCGAGAAGTTTGGGGTCTAGAATGAATTTCCGCTGCCATGGCTTTTTAGCTAGCTCGGTAATGTTCTTCTATTCCGTTTTTTTCCGCCCCACTTGCGAGGCAGGGACTGGAGGATCAGCTGACCGCTAAAGAGGTCCTGTAAGGATTATCGTAAAACGCAGTGTGGTTGCGATGTCAAATAGGCGTTTTTTGCGTCACCGCGGGGTGCGTAAATGCAAGTTGGGTGGCTTTCCATAGTTTACTAACTCCCACAGAGCAGAACCGCCCAAATGCATTATTGAACAGATTGTGTGCATACAATTTGCATCTTGCAATTTCTCATTTGCTCTTTTAGAGAGCAGGTTCCCGCAATTAAGTTTCTTTATTTTTATGAATATGTCTGCTTTTTGGACGGATGGTTTTCTATCATATTTGTGGGTCTTTTTGGGCTGCTCCTTTTTTTTCTTTTATGTTTTTTGTTTATGGGGCATGTGGATCTCTATTAGTGTTTGCTACTTGTGTTTACGAACTTCAACCCTGTAAAAAACCCCACCACAAATGGCTCGAGTTGAGGACCTGGAATGGTGATGTGGATATATTTATTTTTTATATATATATTCCAATTTGATGATGTCGTATAACTGTTTATAAAAAAAAAATGTAAATGTTGGAGGCCTCAATGACAGAATTGTAGCCAACTGTCGGTTAAAAAATTATTTACTTGACACAGTGCTGATTTTTGGGATAGGAAACCATCATGCGAAAAACGTAATTCACATCGGAAACTTTTTTTAATAACTTTATTTATATTTTTTCCCAATAGATCTGTACAACCAAGAATCAAACCTTTGATGAGCCTAGCAAAAACTGACCTGTACATGTTAAATGCTCTTGACAGGATAGCTTAACACTCATTTAAATAATCAAATGATTAATCATCTAGCTAAGCAAACACTTCAAACCAGTCCTACCGACAGAACATTGAGGATGGAGGGGGTGAGCTGAACCAAAACTAACCAAAAAAAAACATGTTCCCTTTAGTTTCCTTATCTCTCTCCAGTGGTATACAAAAGTACAGTGAAATATCTTATTTACACAGATCTGCACATTTCAACAACTGTAGTTAGAGCACGCGTGATTGATCTCTGGGAATAGATCGGTGTTCAGCAGTTTCAACGTGGCTATAATTTATACTATAACTGGCATGAGTGAGTTGGACCAAGGCAAAGATTGAAATATGGAGGTAATTAGATACTGGGGGCCTTACAGGCTTAATTTGAATAATATGGCTACTACTTCAAACACCGGGTTGTCTGAACCCTCCATGAAACCTGATAACTAAGTCCAGTCATCATTAACACACTAAAACCACTAGAACCAGAACTGTTTTCATATATGGTACCTGCTTTTTTAATCAATATGAATGTGAGTGAATCTAATGGGACAAGTTGTTGTTACCCAACACCAGGCCAGAGTGCCCTGTTGCTGGCAGTGAAATCAAGTATGTAATTACTCAAGGTGGCACAGAGAGAGAGCATGTTCTATGTTTCTTTTGAATGGTGCATCACTAATAGACACTTAACTAAGCTAAACCAAAGTTTAGTAACTACCTAAATGCTTTATTTTCCAAAATGTCAGTCTTCTACAGGAGAGGATCCCCAGAATATTTACCAGCAGATAAGTCTAGCGTCTCCAAAATCTGCCCTAACAGTTGGTACAATAGGCCTTACACCAAAAGAACCATGCATGAGGGTTTTTCATACTATGAAAAAATAAATGGGTTGAAAAAGAACCACATAGTGTAATAATGTGTGGGTAGAACATTTTTGTTCTGTAGAGTAACTACTATGGCTGTAAGTTTAAAGGGGAAAGGGCATTCAAACAAACCTAATTGGTTGAAATCCCACATGGTACAACGGATTTGTACATTGACGAAACACAGCAATGATGCACAAGCTTGTCTTATTGCTATCTCGAGTGTGATTACTGTTTTTATAATATAATCGAAACTACCCTTTGAAACACATACTTAGTCATGAGATGCCCCTCCAACAAAAAAAGCAGCAGTTGAATGAAGCGGACAAGTCCTTGAAAGTGTTACAGTGCTATCCCAGTAGTTTCCCCACTAGGTTTGGGATGAGCTCACCAGTAGTGAGAGAGAAAACCCTCAGATAATGACGGATTCACTGTCATGATCATTCCATACGGCAAAAAACGGTCATATCAAGATAGTAGTTATTCACATTATTTAAGCAGGTGTGTGTCAAATTCCTATGCAATACTCCAATATTTATTTTAGCAATGTGATCATGATTCTAAAGTCTTCAGTACATCAATTTAATACACCATTTAATAGTTACCATCCTGTTAAAAGATTGCATGGATAAACCATAATGCTGGAAGGCAACGCAAACCTCCCAACGTTTTAAAATGGCAATCCTAAATCTGGGTGCAGTCTCTGTATGGGTAGTAGCAGACTCTACACTTGACTCCAGCACTGCTTGTTAGATGACAACTGACAAAAGTAGTATATACTGTATGATGAAGGTATACTAACACGATAGACAGCGCTGTTTTACAATGGAGGAGTCATGAGGAAGACCGTAGGAAGGGGAGTGGTTAACTCAGTAAAGATCACAGAAGGAGAGTGAGGCCTGGTTAAGCCAAGACCATAGAATAGAGCTGGTCTGAGCAGGTGTACATGCACGCTGGATGGACACAGACAGACAGACAGACAGACTAGGGTTGTATCATGTCCCTTGGGTGGGGGGTTGGGGTTCCTCCTTCCTCCTTCTCCCTGTTAAAGTGGTTTGACAGCTGCACTAAGAATGTAGTGTTGGATTCAGGAGGCATGGGGATAAGGGGGTGCGAGTGGACTGGTTTCTCCTCTTCAAGAGATTCCTCCACCCTCAAACAAGCCTCCCAAGGCCCAGGGGCCATGTCCTGATGTGGTTTGGTGTAAATCTAAGCCAGTTGGTATTGGAGTATTGGCATTAGCCCCTCTCCTCCCCAACGATGGCGGTTGCAAGAGGAGGTGGTAAAGCCCAAGTTCTCCTAAAGGCCACAGTGTTGTACAGAGGAGGTGGTCAAAGGACAGTCCATTCTGGATAACCAACACCCCCTCCCCTGCCCATCTTCTTGAACAATAAACCCTGCCAGGTGATTAACAGGGGTTGCAGTGCATCATCTAAAGCTGCCATTTTGATGTTTTTCTCCATGGAAGCAAATCCAGAAACTCTGGTTGAACAGAGTGCAGCTTCAGAAGAACTCCCCCCAAAAAGTCTGTCTTGTGGTTTCATGAGCCAAATCCACTCAATTTCGTTACCTAAGAATCAGCAACTGCAAACCTAGGCGCAAAAACATCTCACACATTGAACTTTGCCGTGTACCTACAGCCAAAACCAATGCCTGCAGTCCACTGATTTGTTTAGGTGTTTGAGCATTGATGGTCCAGGAAAATTGAGGTAGTTGTCACTTTCATGACAACTTCATTGAAAGTTCAGAAAGACATCCACCACATGATAGTCCACAGTCATGAGTTATACCAGAGTCCGAACGTTTTTGGTAGGACGGAAAGAAGAAAAAAAAAAGTCGGATCAATCTTTATTCAGTTACAATATAGATTTCTTTTTAAAATGTACAAGTACTTTTACCCCCCAATGTATAAGGAAGGTTGGGAATCAAGTTGCTCTTCGTCAGTATGCTTTTCATATTTTTATCCTGCATACAGTAATTGATTTATTTCCAAAAAGAAAGCAAAAAAAAAGTGCCAAAAGAAAAAAAATCTTCCTAAATTCAGTGGTTTTGTGGTGGCGTTCCATTGAAGTTTCAGGTGGTGTTTTTGGAGGACTAGTGGACAGTGGCGTTGTGGGGGTTCAGTAGGAGTGGGAGTATGGGGGTTGGTTTGGGGCGGCTGTGCTCAAAAGCTGTCCACCCAGGTAGCCAATCCTCTTTCAGCGAGCGTGCGGTTCATCAAAACCAGCTGTAGGGGGAGACACGGACCATAATTTACATCAAAAGGAGTTAGGAGGCAGATTTTTACAGACCTGAAACTTCTGGCATTTGACACGATGTTTAAAGAGTTCAATTGCCAAATTATTTATATACTTTGTAGAAATAATTAAAAAAACATCTAATATTTTTCAACTTTTCAAACTAACATTTCCCCTTGTTTCTTTCTGTGAGCTGCAAAGAATCGGCGCGACAAGATGTTGACTGACAGGGGCGTCTCAAACCACAATCCCCCCCACCCCACCACGTACCTCATCGCCCACCATGTTCCACATCTGAACCAAGGGAAGCCCCGTGTTGTTGTCGTAATTCGTTACCTGGACGACACAGACAGACATTATTATTGCAGGTGGAAGACAACTAATGACGGAGTGGAACACAAATAACTACATATTGTAGGAATAAAGCTGCCAGCATCATTCAGCGCAGCGTAAGTTTAATCTTTAAAGCTAACAGATCTTATGGGTTCTGATTATTTTACCTGTGCAGGCAACGTTTAAGCAAATGGTAGCTGGTAGCTCTACGAGTGGGTATTATTTTACCTGTCCAAGTTGTATTAAAGCTAATGGCAGCTACATGTAGCAATTATGTAACCTTGGCAAGTAGCATTTAGGCTGACGGTAGGTAAGTGTAGTTTTGGTTTTACTCATACATCTAGCATTAGGCTGATGGTAGCTATGTGCAGGTATGGTTTTACCTGTGCAAGCAGTGCTACTCCTCTGGTCATCTCCTCCAAAGCAGAGTTGGCCTCGGTAGAGAACCGGTCCTCTCCTGATGAAGAATTACACAAGACAGAAAGGAGGGACGAACATTAACCGCCATTGCAGATTACATGCACAGGGTGCAGTTACATTTCCAAAGATCCTGAGTGAATGATAGAATAAAAGGTCAAACAAGCGTTTCTCTACCTGGTACAGGTGCGATGTTGTCCAGTAATACTTCAGCTCCTTGGAACGGTAGCGTCACAAAGTCCGACCTGAAAGTAAACAACCAAATATATAAAACACTAATGAGTAGAAGGCAACACTCCGATACTTGAAAATGAATAAGACATAATTCCCAACAAAACCAGTTTAGGCCGAAAAATTGCTAAACTGAAATGAAATTAAGCTGAAATACGCAGTTTCAATTTTCCCTGCAAAACAAGTTAATGCACCGCCACAACAGTACTAACCTACAGTGATGCACAAAACTAAGTTCTAAACATGTCTGACTGGGATCACAGGAGTGGCGGCTGCCTTCAGAGACCCCTATGGACTCGCCTTATTTGCCGCAGCGTGTCGATTTTGACTCTGTCGTAGCCGCCGTAGTCGACGTATCGGATCTCCACCTCATTGGTGTCCTTGTAGAAGGAGATGACCTGGGCTCGGTACCAGGCTCCTTCAACGGCTGGGGCAGCGCAGATCACACCCACTGAGACGGGAGACGGGGAGAACACATACGCACATGAATAACACCGCTCTATTGAAACGAGGCATGGATGCAATTGCAGCCATCATACCAGCTTGCCCGACAACACACATGCAGCCACAATCGCTGTGCGGTAGCCACGATACTTACCCTCAGCTGGTGAGGGCAGGGCGGGCGTGCCCGGCTGGGAGTAGCACATGAACATCTGCTGGTCCAGGCTGCGCAGGGCGTGGTAGGTGGGGTGTGTGTGCTGCTGGACAAAGATGTGACCTGCCGACACGATGTTGACCACAATCACCTCCACTGTCACCCCGCTAGGGAGCAGGAGCTGGACACAACACAGCAAACACATTTATGTTTTTAAAATACATCTGCACCATTGAGTACCTACTTTTAAAACCACAAACATGCAAGGGCCCTTTAAAGTTTTATTGTGATAGGGTGGTGAAGAGGACGGTTGTGAGGAGCTTCTGAAGGGCAAATGAACAGGGGGTAATGGTAGGAGTCGAGACCGGAACCCATGCAATGCTCAGGCAACCAGCCAAGCTGTTGAAAGTCATGTATGCAAGCACCGACCCAGTCACCAGGGCAGGTTAGCCCCCCTGCAAGGCCATTCTACACAATTGAATCACCCCCCACTGCTAATCTCAGGAAGTAGGTAAACATGTTGCCGTGCTGGTAGTGCTCTTACCCAGGACGTCATGGGGAGCGAGGGCAGAGAGAGCGGCAGGGCAGCGGGGGCGTACAGGTTGGTCAGGTCCAGGTCTTTGAACTTCTTCCCAATCAGCGACAGAGCTTTGTCCACTTGCTGCTGCGAGCCTGTCGAGAGGGGAACCACCACAGGGTCAGGGACAGACTCGAGCTACAATAAGGATTTGCCATGTTCACACCGGTAGCACATGTTGACATGTCGATCACCAGAGAAAGCCTTGATCTGATAAATGTGATACGTCACAACTAAAAAGTCACCTTTCAGCAACAAATGATTGGGTTCAAGTCCCACTCACCTTCTATGTGGCAAATCTGGAACTCTTGCGTGTAAGGCAGGGTGGAAATATAGATCTTTGCACCAGAGCTTTGCTTCAGGAAGCTCACGTACCGGCCTTGCTTTCCAATAAGTCGGCCTACCAGATGCTGACACACCAACGGAGACAGAAAATCAGTGAGCAAATTTTTAGACTGCAGTCTAAACTCATAAGCATTGAGTCGTTCACACTGAATGTTTTTAAACTTCGGCTTATATATTAGATATTAAGTAATATTTTAAGAATGTGATATATTCCAGCAAGGCTGCAATTGTTTGGCAGAAGCTCAAAAACAGGTCAAACAATGTTATAATAATTCAGCATGAAAATGCGTCTTCTGCAAAGCTGGGGCTCCTCCAGACAGCTCACCTTTGGCACCTCAATCTCCCAGACAATGAGCTCAGAGCCCAGTGGCATGGCATGGTCACCAGCACTCTGAATATCTCCGGCACCCATTGTGCAACCGCTGTCCACAGAGTCCATACTGTTCACGTCCGATCCTGGAGACAAACACGCAGAGATACACACAATTAGTTAGAAAAATATCACAACGAAAGAAAAAAAAAACGCACACGCACACCCATTCCACACCACCACCTATGACAGCATACGAAGGTAAAAGTTGACTTATAATTACTGGCACATTGTCCACTGTTCCAATTGGCCCTTTAAACATACACCAGGAAAGTCCAGTGCTTGGAGGCATGTTGTGGGCTGGACTGGGTTTGCTACAGCATTCCTCCACATGCATGACACATTAGCCCTGAGGGATGGCTTTGAGCCCCCTTGTTGGTTTTACCTGCAGACTAACTTCACCAAGGATTAACGTCTGCCTAGCTCCTCACACAAAGTCCACTAAAACACTGACGACCTCCAACAACTAACCAGACAGAGTTTGCCTAGCATTCACTGGTACAGTTTATTTACCTAATCTGAACATTCCAGTCACAAGACCCGACATTAAAAGGCGAGTTAGTTTTGGCCAGTGAACAAGGGCTAGAGAAAACTATACACGGTGCATGTCAGTGGCACTACTGGAACAAAGACTGGAGGGTGTATTCAATTTTACAGTTATCTGCGGGAGGTGGACACGGATCACCATGGCCACACAACATACGCGTGTAATTCAAAATGTCCAACACCCATGCAGATAAACCTCTCACCCATTAATGTGTGTGTGTGTTTAACTACAGTGACTCACCATACACAAACACACACAGTCATGGGTGAGAGGTTCCTTGACATGTGTGGGGGACTTAGACATTAATATTTAGTCAAATGCATAAACACACACACAGAAGACACTACCACACTCACAGAAGACACTAACACACACACACAAACACACACACGCACTAACCCTCCCAACCACCCCTTCTATTGGCACACACCATCAAGGAATCCCAATTAACTTCCTCGAACAAGGCGACAGGGGTCATGAGGAAGGTCAGTCCACACACTGCTGATAACAGGAAGTTTACACGTCAGTCAAGGCTGGCCCCTGATAGACTCCCCACAGAGTCCTTAGTCTTTGTTTATGTAACTTCTGTGAAGTTATTGACAGGGCCATAGTCTCAGGGGGACACCACACCACAAGATATTTGAGAGGCTGTGGGTAAATCTATAAAGCCTGCTTCTGATTGGGACGAAAGTCAGAGCTCATTGCAACACTAATCTCTGACCAGTTTTTGCTCAGTGGAATGAATAGCGGCCCAGTAGACTAATTGCCATGCCGAAACCGACATTAGGAGATCTGGTATTGATGCAGGCCAGAATCCAAAACAAAACCTGTTTTCTGAATGACCGTCTAACTACAGTTTACTCAAACATGGCCATGGCTCCTTCCAGTCGTTCATTCTATGGAGACTCACCTCCTGACTGGTCGGTCTCCGTCTCACTGGCCAGGTGTGCTCCGTTCCTCTGGCCCACTCCGTTCAGCCTCTGCATGTCACACACGGCCTCCACACCGCTCTGCTGCTCCCCGGGCAGGCCCAGCTCCACAGCCTCCACCACACTTCCCTGCCCGGGGCTGGGCCCCGCTGGCTCCCCCTGGGAAAGGTCCAACACCTGGACCACACACATAGAGGACCAATCAAATCATCAGTCATCTAGAATCAATGTTTGATAACTCCATATATAAAAACACAAAAATACTCAAAAATTAAACCATACTATAAAGAGTGTGTGCGTCTGGATTCATCGAATGGACCGGCAGACGTGCCATGGTGAGCACAAACTAACTAGGAGCAGACTACAGTACAGGCTAAACAGACCACCGTACAGGTCACACCAAAGTGACTGATAAGAGTGCATCAGCCCCTGGTGGAGGAGAGGTTCCATTCATTAGAAATGTCCCCCAATGACCTGCCACCACACAGTAACGAAATTAAAAATATAAATCTTTCAAGAATTACAATGTCAGCGCTACACCTAATAAACACTCAAACATTCCATAATGTTTTTTCCCAGGGTGTGCGTTGTCAGGTTTGTTTTCACTTTAGTTTATGGTCCCAAATATATCGAAAGAGTAAATGTTAACCCATTACGTTAACACTAACAAACCTAACCTGTGGTATGCTCTACTAACCTGGACGCTCTCCACTCTGTGGCTTAGCAGCGTGCTGCTCTGGAGCTCCTCGTTGCTGATGCCGTCCTCTGAGTGACAGGTGCTGCAGGCGGAGTCCTCGGCCAGCAGCGTGCCCTCCTCCGCCTTCAGCTGGACGGGCCAGTGGCTCCTCTCCCCGTCTCCGTCCTGAAGGGGCTCCCACACCCGACTGGAGACCGGGCAGCCGTTGGGTATCGCCTCCTCTTCCTGCGCCGTCGACCGCGCTCCTCGCAGCTCGTGGCCAATCGGGGAAGGGCCGCCTTGTAAGAGGTGGTGCAGTTGCAGTGCTGGCTCTTCTGTGATTGGCTCTTGCTGAGCACAGGGGCCTCCATTAGCCAGCTGGCTAACGCCGAGGACTTCCTGGGTGGCGGCTGAGATGATTTCCGTGATCAGGCCGGCTGCCAGACGCTCCATCTCCAGCACTTCCCTACAGCCTTCGCTGCTGTCCTGCTGCTGGTCGACAGGGCCCGAAGCTAGGACCAGCGGCGGCCGGTCGGAGGCCTCTGGTTCTGGGGCCAAGAAGCCGGGCGTGCTGGTCAGGATGTGGTGGTAGGAGGTCTGTGATGAGATGAGAGTGTCTGGTAATTGGTGTATCTCTGGTTCTGCTTGTGTTGGGACCGTTCTCTGCGCATGGCAGACGGGCGTCACCATGAATGAAGTCAACTTTGCCTCCTCCTCTTCCTCTTTGGTGGTGGTGGTGTCGGCTGGAGGCTGCGCGAGGCAGAGCATGGCCACCTCTGTCACGGCGACCTCTCCCTCGGGCTCGGGCCTCTCTGCCTGGGCCGGCGCCGTGTCTGCCGAGGGGGCAAGCGAGGTGACGACGACGGCCGCCTCCGGCGCAGCCGAGCTGGATGAAGGCCGCTCCTCCAGGAGCCTGTGGCGGTCCGCTGGTCCCAGGAAGGACGGAGCGAGGCTGCAGCTTAGGGGCTTAATATTCCCGGCTGTGTGGGTCTCCGACTGCACCCTCTCCCTGTTCGGACAGGGGCTGGAGGAGGTGAGGGGGACCTCGAGCTCTGTGGGCGTGGCACACGGCGAGGCCGGGATGTGTACCAGGGCGACAACTTCCTGCTCCGTTGACCTTTGCTCTCTCACCTTGGGGGGTCTGTCTCTGTGGACGGGTCGGAGGCTGGCTGTGTCGTTGGTTTGGGGCCCCAGCCCGTTGCTGTTCTCTGCCGGCGACACCAGCAGGCCCATGGCGGACGCCGGCTCCACCCCCTCGCCCTCGGGGCTGGCGAGTGGCTGTTTCTTGCGCTGGGTGTACCACCACCAGCCTATGAGCGCCAGCACTCCAGGCAGCGTGTAGGGGAGAAGTGAACGGAACCTCAGCGGCATCTCCTCAGGACCCTAGCGTCTACACCTGGGGAGAGGACAGACAGACACACACACACACACACACACACACACACACACGTTACCTAAGCAGACCAAATAAGGAATATGAACCGTCACCAGCCATGATTTCTGGTGAGTTCAGGCCAGGGTTGACATTTAGCCGAAGAATGGCGGTGAATAAATGTGTCTCATGGTATGCGTCACAAACACACTCGACAACATCCTAATAGTTCACATAATCATGAGAACAAATGGCACTATGGTGGCCAGCCACCCAGTACTCAGTAGTAGTCCGAGCTAATTTATTTTCCCAGTTGTACGATTCAACTCTTAGGTGAAGACCTTTGTGCACTGCTTCTGGAACCCAGTACACTGAACACAGACAAATCACTTGAAGAAATTAGAGTAATAGTGCAAAACTACAAAGGTCCAAACACATTTTGTGTCCAATGTCAATTGCCTATAGGTTGCAATCTATTTTTTACTTGTTTACCACTTTTCATTGATCTCACTCATAGGTTTGCCAAGAGGTCAAGGAAAAGTGTTGAGGTAAGAAAGTCCAATGTGAATGAGAGTGTTGTGCAGTGCGAGGCCTATCTGTAGTAGCAAAAGTATAGCAGCAGCTGTTGGCCCACCGGGTTATGGTCCAACCTAACTCCTCCTGTCGACCTGCACACTGGGCATGCTCAGACTCCTCCAAGCCGATTGGCTCACAGATGACAGCCACCGCGTGTTAAATAAGGAAGTCCTGACATGCCTTTCCTTAACAGACCAGGAGCCAGCCATGCTCTACAAGGCAGGAATGCATCACAGACGAGCACACCCTCTCTGAAAGTCCTTCTCTGGGGGCAGGCCTTGCAGAGGCTCACACAAGAGTTAGAACATCTAGAATGGAATAGTCTTGCCTAAACAGTACTGCACAGAAAGTATCCAGTCAATAAAATAAATGAAATCCTATTATATTCTCCCTAAAAGTTGTCCATGGTGGAATAGGAGGACTTATTTCTTCCCTGCTCATTAAATGTTCTCATGTGTTGGTCACAGTCTACAGAAAGCACACACTAAATTTTACAGTCAGGGCTGGACTGCACAATTTGCAGTGCGAGGTTTGAGAGCTTCAGAGTGACGTATAGGATTATCACCAGTAACATAATCTATGGACATGTCGGTACAGCTAGAGAAAATTCTCCATAGGACATTGGTTACTGTCTTGAAAAAATCTTGACCCTTTCCCAATGCAGGCCCAGCCATGGCTAAGCACTGCTTAGTGGATCTTCTAACATTGCAGCTATGTTTAGTTAGCCTTGGACTGGACCAGCACCACATAAGACTACAGAGGAAACAAGGCTACTTGCAAAAGAAAAAGGTTTGGTTTACTGGGGAAACGGTTGGGTCAAGAAGGGGAGTTGCACATGGAATTGAATGCACGGGATACTTATTTTCTGACATAATCTGGTACTTATCATTAAAGAAATGAATGCCTTATTTTAATTACTTGAAGCTCTGAAAACATTCTTCAGTAATAGAACTAAATGATGAATGTGATGTCAACAGAGATGAAAATGAAGCATGAGGTAGTGACCATTGCACCATTACAGTGCAGCTCTTTATTATAAATACATCAGCTATGAAAAGGAATACTGATAAATAGCATACAACTGCTCAGTCATCTAGCTTTACAAAGAAAAGATCAGAAATTAAGACAAACTAACACAGCCTTATCAATGGCTTACAGTCTTTTTGCTAAGCAAGGCTACATTTACCAACATAATACCCAGATAACTTATTATTGGACGTGCGATCATAAGATTGATATCGATTATCTCATCTGTAAGTAGGAACACATAATTTTTCCCAAAAAGTTGAACTATCACTTTAAAGTTTTGGAACAGAGTTGGTCCTATAGACTAGGCTAAGTTAGGAACTGGCAGAAATACACTGACAGCTAAAGCCGATACATGGCTAATGTGACTTTTTTTATTGTTATACCCATCCAAACAAAACCACTAAACAAAGAGACATATTAAAAGAATTAGTTCCAAGATTCTGCGAGAGAGGGACTTCCTGGTTTTTAAGAATAAGGTTCCCTAGGTATGCTGGGCAATGATAAAGCGCAAGTGGGAGTAACAGACTGACTGGGGTTAGAGGTCACCCCTATTGTAGCACCACCTCCTACACACACACACACACACACACACACACACACACACACACACACACACACACACACACACACACACACACACACACACACACACACACACACACACACACACACAC
>JAVQIZ010081927.1:0-10228 GCA_036023535.2 Galaxias brevipinnis
AGAGAGAGAGAGAGAGGGAGAGAGACAGAGAGAGTGAGAGAGAGAGAGAGAGAGAGAGAGAGAGAGACAGAGAGAGAGAGAGAGACAGAGTGTGAGAGAGAGAGAGAGAGAGAGAGGGAGAGAGAGAGAGAGAGAGGATAGGCTAGTTCTCTGGTGGAGCCTGGCATAACACACTGACAGGAGATTATGAATGGGATCTATGGATATCCTCAGCACTGTGCGACACGCTGGACTGATGCATTGTGTCTTCATTTACTTTGAATCAATGAAACGGCTCTACATCACACAATGAGGTCACTCAATGAAAAACCATCAAAAAATAAAGTGAAGTTGTGTGTGTGTGTGTGTGTAGGGGCCCCACCTGGCCCCGATGTCCCCCGTGTTGCTCAGTACGATGCGGCGAGTGGCGCGGCAGCGTTGCACCACGGCCCCGAAGGTCAGGTAGTCCTGGTCCAGCCGCACCTCCACGTCCTGGCAGCAGCCCGACAGCGCCACCAGGGGGCGCAGCCCGCCCAAGCACTCCGCCTGCAGCTCGGCCGCGAACGGCGGCATGCGCTGGCGGGGGGCGAAGGTCAGCTCCACCGTGCAGCGGCCCCCGGACGACTTCAGGGTCACCTCCCCCGAGGGGACGAAGGACAGCACCTGGACAGGAAGGGGAGGGGCTTAGGCCGGAAGTCTCGACCCTAGAAGGGCGCTCGACAGCCTGGGGAAAGCGAGCTTTTCGTTCACGTGTGTATTAAGAGGTGTGTGTGTGTGTGTCCTACACGGGAGTCCATGAGGTTCTGTTCGTTGGTATTGAGGAGCAGGGAGAGGGTGATGGCTGAGGGGCTGTTGTTGACCAGGGGCACCAGCTTCTTGACCCTCTGGCCCACCAGCAGAGACCCCAGGTTGAGCTGACTCTGCCCAGGGTCCAGCAGCTCCACCTGGGGCAACAAGCACCACAACCACCCCTCAGGACCTCTTTTCACACCATCCGTAAACCCCCCAAACCATGGTGAATCTTCTCTGAACACATTTCTAACACATTGTAAACATAATACATACATTTATCTTTATCTCTATTAAAACGTTATTACTTGACTCCCAATGCAAATATAATAAATATCTTATAATCTTATAGGGACTGCCTCTCACTAGTAGATTGTAAATATATGGAGTTATTCTCCAGTGAAAGGAGGATGACCATGATGACGCGTGGCCCCCTACCTTCATCTCAATGCCCTGGCCCAGGATCTCCACCACCTGCTTGGCACAGTCGTTGAGGACGAAGGTGAGCTTGTCGTTGTAGCGGCGCGCCTCGCGGGGGTAGAAGGTGATGGGGACCTCCACGACGCCACCAGGGGGCAGCACCTCCGGCTGGAACAGCACCTCCAGGTAGGGCGTGCTCTGGAACAGGCAGTCCAGGCTGGGAGCAGGAAAAAAACAGATCTACTAAAAAACAACGACCAACATATTTCCCGCTGTCCGTAAAAAAGGGAAAGACCATAGAAATAAAACAGCGATTTGAATTCTTCCTAAATTCTTTGCGGAGGAAAAGCGCCACCATAAGCCCCCCCCCCACGAAGGAAAGGAGTCTTCTTCTAAGGGGTGACCGTACGTCAGTCAGCCCACCAGCCCCGCTACCTGATGCCCCTCTCGCCCTTGTTGCGGATCACCAGCGTCTGTGAGGCGGCCACCATGCCAGCGCGGTGCAGGAAGCTCATGCCGAAGTTGTGCTTGAGGAAGGAGAAGTCGAGGCCGGGGGCCACGGCGGAGCCCTGGAGGAGCAGGACGTAGCCCGGGCCGTGCTTGATCTACGACAGGGAGGAGAGGAGAGGAGCAGGGAGGAGCGGGAGAAAACAGACCCCAGGCTGCCGTTAGTGACCTGTGAACCCGGCTAAAAACACACTGCCCATAGATTATCCATACACAGGAGAGGTCGAGTCTGTGTCTCCTTTGATTCCCTGTTTATGATACAGTTAGGCTAACCAGGTAGGTGGTCTAGATCCCCCTTCATGGGAGCAGATTTGTGAACGCTAAGTAGTTCAAAGTGCTATGAACTCTGTATAGGAGCCTATGTGAAGTAGTAGTTAATAGTGCCGATAATGAGACAAAACGTACGCATGGATAAAACAAACTGTCATCTGCGTGTTATGACGGTAAACGATAAAGCAAACCCAGGAGGATGGCTCAACATGCATATTTGGATGGGGGACGGGGTAGGGGGACGGGGTGGGGGTGGGGGTGGTGGGGTCAGACCTACCCGCAGGTTGAGCCCAATGTTTTTGAGGGTGCAGGTGCTCTGGGGGCTGAAGGTGAGCTTGCTGCGGACCTGCCGGCCCACCTTGACGCAGTGTGCCAGCGGCTCCACCTGCAGGTGGCGCTGCAGGCCGGGCGGGCCCCACAGCTCCAGCTCCACGTCCAGGCTGAAGCGGCCCGGGTTGGTGAGCAGCAGGGTGAAATTCACCTTGTCTGTCAGCTCCACCTGGGACACCCCCCACACCACCCCCAACACACACAGAACACAGTCAGGACCCTGTCCCAAACCATGAGAGGAGGGAGAGACGTGGACAGTGACAGGACCTGGCTAAAGAAAGTCTGTTCTGGTGAGTGTATCATTTCTAGTGTGTGTGTGTGTGTGTGTGTGTGTGTGTGTGCGGGTTACCTCATTGAAGTAAAAGGTGTGCGTGCGTGTGTCATTGAAGGGAAGGGTGTGTGTGTGTGTGTGTGTGTGTGTGTGTGTGTGGTGTGTGCGTGGTACCTGTCCAAAGTCCAGCGTGTGCATGGCGTCAGGGCTGAGGAGGTCCACCCCCCCCTCGGGGTTCTCCAGCTGGGCGATGGTGCTCATGGTGTAGCCGTCCGCCTTGACGTTCAGCGCCAGGGGCTCCACTTTGCCCTTCACGCCCATCAGCAGGTTGAAATTCACCACACCCTCCTGGCTGGGCGTCAACCCCACCACCACGGGAAGCCTGGACACACACACACACACACACACACACACACGTACACACACACGCACACACACGCACACACATGCACACACAAGCGCATCAGTGAAATTGAGACAGATAGACAGAGACAAATTCATAGGCAGGCAGAAGACTAGGCAATCCTCCCTTCAGCTTTCACAGTGTTGCTAGCTCCACATGTTGGATCTCCTTTAGACCAGCTCGCACGGTAAACCAGCCCGCAGGCAGGCCCAGCGTCCAGGCCCGGAGCCGGGGGCTCTCCTTACCTGCTCATGGGGCCCACGGTGCCCTGGCTGGGCTGCAGGGTCAGGCTGTCCTGGAAGGTCTCCGACTGGCGGGACGCCTCCACCACGGAGAAGGAGAACGGACGCTCCTCCCCGTTCACCAGGTACACCGTCTGCTCCGTCCTACGGCCTGCACACACACACACACACACACACACACACACGTATCCGTTATGTCTCATAACACAAAACAAGGAGCAAGGCCATTAACATTGCACACACTACTAGAGTGCTGTGAACTGTCAATGTTATAGTTTGACATAGAAAACCCTGGAACGGGTCTCCTCTGTAGAAGGACAACGATGGAGAGGCATTTTATTTATTTAAGGATCAGGGTCAAGGTGCATAGGAGACTTCAGCATGTTATCCGTCAGGGCGCACAGGATGGGGTGAGGAGTCAGAGGTCAGAGTACAGGGTATTGCCACGTACCGACCAGCAGGGCGCCCATGTTGAGGTGGGCGCGGTCCAGGTAGACGAGGGGCTCGTTGCCGCTGCCCACCAGCAGGAAGGGCACGGAGAGGGACAGCTCCGGGATCAGGAAGGTCCAGAAGGACTCCACCAGTTCCAGCCCCTGGGCCAGGAACTCAAATCCCAACTGGGGGAGCAGAGGAGGAGGTCAGGACCCAGGAGGGACAGAGAGAGAGCGGTGGTTACCGTAGGAGCAGGCGGACACTAAGGGGCCTCTCACCTCCACCTTCTTGCCTGGCTGGATGCTGCTGCTGGTGGACAAACAGGAGAAGGGGCATGGCCCCGAGTCTTCACACCGCCACTGGAAGGAGTAGGGTTTGTTGGTGGGGTTGACCGCTCTGAAACGCCTGCAAGAGCACCGGAGGCACCACCGCAACAGAAACACCAACAGCGTTAGCGACGCGGAGCAAACTAAAGAAAACAAAAAAAACACCAAAAAATAACAAAATGGCCGTCAAAGCGGCGCAACTCCACAAAAACGGCGGCCCTACTTGGGCACGCGCTTGCCGACGCCCACGGAGGTGAACTCTATGACCATGGTGCAGGGGTCCAGGGGCGCGCGGGGCGGGGCTCCGTGGGGCCCCCGGAGGTCGGGGTTGCGGCGGCTGCCCGCGATGTAGTCGGAGGGCTCCAGGTGGAAGTGGCAGTAGGGCAGCAGGCTGCGACCGCTCACCACAATGGAGGGGCCCTCCTCCTCCTTCAGGTTGGGGATGCTGGACACACACACACACACACACACACACACACACACACAGGTTGTGAGAAGTCGCATGCTGCTCCTGGGTTGTTGCATTGCGCGTTTGTTTTTGTGAATGTTTCGTGCGTCTGTTTTGGTTTGGCGTGTGTTGGCACTATTTGTGTGTGTGTGTGTGTGTGTGTGTGTGTGTGTGTTTTCTTCAGCTAGTTGCCTATTTCATGTGTGTGCGTGTGCTGGCATTGTTGTCACCTGCAGATCAGGCGTGCCTCTGCCTCGGCCACCTCCACGGGAGAGTAGCGGAGGTTGAAGGTCTGAGTGGCCCCCGGGCTGAGGGTCCCCACGCTGGGCTCCACGCTGAACGGAGGCTGCTCCGGGTCTCCCAGCATCAGGCAGGTCACGTTCCCCAGGGCACTGGCCGGACGCACCGCCATGGCGCGGCTGCGACTGGAGCAAGGGGTCACATCTGACACACACACACACACACACACACACACACACACACACACACACACACACACACACACTTCATCTCTGTTTGACCACGAACAGGCACATAGAACAGGAGGCCCTGGGTTACTGTGTGTGGCTGGGTCCACTTTGACGGTACCTCCAAGGCCGATGTTCTTTCCAAAGCGCTCCATGAAGACCTGCCAGGAGAACTCCAGATTCACGTTACCCTGGTTCACCAGCTTCAGCCTGGACACACACGCACACACACACACACGCTGTAGAATACACACACGGCGTAGCCACCCACCGCCTGTGTATTTGAGGAGGTGGACTCACGGATAGACTCTGGTCTGGTAGAGCAGTGTGTCTCGGAAGCGGAGGGGCTGGGCGCTGCAGGTGAACTTGGCGTAGTCACACACCGCGCTGACCCTGAGCTCCAGCTCCTGGTGGGAGCCCTCCACCACCGTGAAGGCGGGCTCGGGGTCCGTCTCCACCACCTGGTGCACGCACACGCGCACGCGCACGCGCGCACACACACACACACACACACACACACACACACACACACACACACACACACACACACACACACACACACACACACACCACAGATATTAGCTACTGTGGAGAAGGCAGCTTAGTGCGTGTGTGTGCCAAAGAGAACGAGTTCCGACCGTGTGTTGGGGAAACAAAACCCCTCTAATAAATCATAAATCATTTGAATCAAATCCATCGAGACATGCCGCCTCCGGTGCCTTCGCACACGTCCACTGGGGACGTCCCGGCCTTGAGGAGCACAGGAGCCTGGGTTCAAGTCTCTGCCAACCCTCTCCTTCGCTGCCTCACTCCTCGCTATTCAAAACAAAGCGGTGGGAAAATGGCCGACCTTCTTCTTGGCCGGTTGCGGCTGCGTCCCGCCCGCCTTGCCCGCGTCCAGCCAGCGGACGGTCCTCTGCCGGTCGTCCCAGTCGGCCACCGTCTCCACCGGGTGCTGGAACTCCACGCGGCACACCTTGCACTTCAGGAGCAGGCCGGCCAGCGTGGAAGGCTGAGCGGAGCAGAAGGTGACAGTGATCTCTTTGGAGCAGCCGGCGTGTAGGTGGCCCACCTGGGGGGGGTTAGAGGTCACAGAGTCATTTCTGGCCGGTACGCTTCTGGAAAAACGATCGTGAGTGATGTGGTTTGTTAAGGAGCAGCGTGACGAATCGCATTTGAAAGGAAGCAGTGTTAAAAAAACATTTCTAATGGGACAAAACAAAGGCAACTCGACAACATTGATTGCATTTTGTTGTTCGGCGAGTCGTGACGAATTGTTTCCATGCCTTCAAATTAAAAACCACCACGAAATCCTAGCAGCATGTGTTTTTGTTTTTTTAAAGCTGGTTACACATTTCAGAATGTCAATGATTGACACGTAAAGTAGTAGCCATTTATAAGCTATAAAGTAGCTATAACACCATTGTGGAAAAAGAAGAAAAGGTCAAAGTTGAAACTCCTACTTGAGGTGAGAAGCTGAGCTGTGGGGTCGCGGGCGGCCACTCGAACCGCAGCACCTGACCGCTGCTCTGATTGGCCATGGTGAGGCTCTGCTGGTAGGCCACGCCCACGTGGCAGTCGCCAAAGTGCATCTGCTCTGTCCCACCTGCAGGGGGAGACAGCGTGCTGTTGTTGAAAACAATAAAACGCCTCCGACTGGCCAGGGGACACCTTTGGCTCTGACTGCTCATCAGACTTAGAGGATGCTAACGGAGGCTAACGGAGGCTAACGGATGCTAACGGAGGCTAACAGAGGCTAACGGAGGCCGTCCCGCTAAGGGACTGACGGAGCCCGGGGCGTCCCTTACCGCTGGTGGCCTCCCTGCCCTCCGCCGAGCCCACGTTCTCCAGGGCGACCACGTCGTGGTAACCCTCGCCGGCCAGCCGTATCAGAGTGTCCTCGTACGGGTTGTCGTCCACCTGCAGCCTCATGTGGGCCTGCACCGCGCCCTCCTCCATGGGACACAGGGTTACCAAAAACTCGGCCTGCTGGCCCACGCTCAGCCTGAAGGAGGCCACGTGGGCCACCTGGCGCTCTGGGGATGGGTGGAAGAGGAGGAGTCAGGGGGGAGAAGAAAGGATGTGAGCGTCGGACCATCTGGCTGTCATCCTATTATCGGACCCAGTTTGAGCGGTAAACCGACTCACATCACAGCATGTCCTACCACTATCAGCGCTAAACAGTGAATGTTACTAAATATGTACCAACCCCCCCACCCCCCACCCCACCCACCCACACCCACACACACACACACACACACACAGTCTCCAAAGTAGAGTAGTGCGGCGTGTTGCTTCGCTGCTGCGACGCAGAGCGCGAGGGGGTGCAGCTCGCCTCACCTTTGCCTGTGGCGCCCTCTAGTGGCGCGGAGTAGATGGAGCGGCACGTGGTTCCCGGAGCCGCTTGGAGGGCGAACGATCCCTTCTTGTCCAGGAAGTCCATGTGGACCTGAACCCAAACGCCACCAAATTACAGTTAGCATAGCAGGTTAGCATAGCAGGTTAGCATGTGGCTCTATGCTATTACAACATGTAAGGGCTGCGTTTAAGTGGGTATGAACAGAAACACTTCAACGTGAGAGGTAAGTACAGAACCTAGTAGCAGCCAGGCCAGTGCTGTTTCAAGGGGCACGACTGAGGGTGTGTGTGTGTGTGGGGGGGGCGTTGTCACCTCAGCGGTGACGTTGCTGTCGTTCTGCAGCAGGAGGGACAGCGTCTGACTCCGGCCCACCAGCAGCCGCCTGAACTGCAGCACGGGGCGGCCATGGGCGCTCCTCAGGGCGGGCCGCAGCACCGTGACGCTGGGCAGGTTACCCTCGCCCACCAGGTCGAACGCCAGCGCCTTGGCCCTGCCCACAGGTGACATGCTGCTGACACGCACACATGCACGCACGCACATACACACACACACTCATTAGGATCTCTGTGGTATCAAATGATGAAAAGGCAAAAGTGCGAGGCAAATGTTTAAAATACATATTACATTTATACATGAACATCTTAAACATATTAAACTTGCATGCAGGAACATACTAAAGAATAAAAGGACACATAAACAAAATATTAGGAAGAACATGAAATGGGACAATGAGAGGCAGCTTTATGAAAGGGCCCGGTGGTGGGCGGGTACCTGGCGGCGCCCTCCATGTTGACCTCCAGCGTGGTCTGGCACACCTGCATGGACTGGGGGGAGAAGGTGACCACGGCGAAGGCGTGCGAGTGGCTGCCGATGCAGAGGCGCGACGGGCTCAGGTCAAACACCTCCACGGTACGCTGGGGGGGCTGGGGGGGCCGGGGGGGGAGCAAGCAAAACGGAACAGAGCTTCACGTATATTCACGTGGGAAATGATGGTCCCTTCGGTTTTTGACGGAGGATCAGAGCTAATGCTAATGGTTTAAAGCTACGAACGCTGTGTGTTTGTGTGTGTGTGTGCGGGCCTCACCTTGGCGTTGGCGGACTTGATGCTCAGGCTGAGCTCGGCCGGCACCTTGCCCTGGTTGGTGAGCTTGAAGCGGGCCTTGCCCGAGCGGCCCACCAGCACGTTGTTGAAGATGAAGCGGTTGTCGTCCAGGACGAAGACGCCGTCCGCCTCGCGGTACTGCTCCGAGTACAGCTGGCTGCTGCTGCGGCACACGCGGTGCTCCTCGAACACGGACGCCAGGTCCTTCTCCACGATGCCTACAGGGGGAGGAGAGGTGCAGGACAGCTGGTCAGAGGAGGAGGATCCCTTCAAACGTCACTGTACACTGATACAGTGTTGTCTTTGCAGAAGGTTA
Organism: Galaxias brevipinnis; assembly: GCA_036023535.2. NCBI lineage: Eukaryota > Metazoa > Chordata > Actinopteri > Galaxiiformes > Galaxiidae > Galaxias > Galaxias brevipinnis. Next base: position 8,662 of record JAVQIZ010081927.1, read on the forward strand.
GCTAGCCAAGAGAAACAGTGGCAAGAAGACAGAACGGATTACAAAAAGACAGTGTGAAGAAAAAGGAGAGGAGTGGAGGAGGAGAGGAGAGAGGAGACGGGGAAGGAGAGGAGAGGGAGAGGAGACGGAGAAGAAGAGGAGAGGAAGAGGAGAGGAGACGAAGAGGAGAGGAGAGGAGGAGAGGATAGTCAGACACATGGTACTTGTAAAGACATTTAAAATAAAACGGATGCAGAACGTGACGGCTCTCTTCTGAATGTCCCCCTGATGAAAGAAACCATAGAGCCCCTCTGGAGAGGGTTAAGTTAGGACAGGCTGTACCCTGACAACACTCAAAGGACCAGCCTAGGATCTCTGACTAGGAGGGAGGACGTGGCTCCGGTCCCCCTTCCCCCCTGGAGGAAGGCCACCCACCGGGCAGGCAGACCTCGGCCACGAGGCGGTAGGGGATCCCCCCGGGGTTGTCGGCCGGGTCCCTGTCGCTGATGTCGACGGCCAGGCACTCGGTCCAGCAGCCCACCTGCTCGGCCGCGCAATCCACCGTCACCACCTGGTGGGCGCCGGGGGGGAGGACGCCGAAGCCGGGGGACACGGTGAACACCCCCATGGTGAAGCGGGCCTGGCGGGGGGGGGGGGACGGGGACGGGACAGAGAGGCTCCGGGTCACACGGCGTTTCAGATTTAAAAAAAAAAAAAATTGGGGGGGTATTTGTCGTCATCCTGATTATACGTTATTTTTCAGGAACTTTACTGTTTAGAGTGTTGTGTTGTACCTGTGTCAGGCCCAGGTCCTTCTGAGTGGACTCGGTGCGCCGCACTTTCTGTCCAGCAGGGGGCTTGGCAGAGTGGTTCTCCCGAGACAACCTCTTCCCCAATACCCTGCAGAGGAAAGCCAGGAAGGGGCCGCGATTAACATCTCAGCGATGGATTAACTGCCACGGGCAAGCAGAATAGCCAGTCTCACATGTTAATAAATAAATACATACGATAAATACATTTGATTTATATAGCGCTTTTCTGAAACCCAAAGAGGTTTCACATGATAAACGGCAAACATGATAACGACACACAAGTAGCGAGAAGAACAGACAAAAAGCATGTGTGTGTGTGTGTGTGTGTGTAAATGTGTGTGTGTGTGTGTGTGTGTGTGTGTGTGTGTGTGTGTGTGTGCCCCCACCCTCTCCTGGCCGTAACCAGCGGCATGTCCTTGACCATCTTGCTGATGCTGAAGCGGATCTCAAACTCCCCTTTGTTCTCGATGGTGAAGGTCTGGGCCTTCTTGGTGCCGTAGACCAGCGGGCCGAAGTTGATGTCTCCTGACGGGGTGATGTTGTACCTGGTGAAGAGGGACCGCACCGACACCCTGATGGGGATGACCGCGATGGTCTCGCCCTCCCCGATGCTGGGCTCGATCACCTGGGACAGGGACGGGACAAACACACACCCACACATTACATTACATTACATTACATTCATTTAGCAGACGCTTTTATCCAAAGCGACTTACAAAAATTGTGCCTACAAAAAGATAATGGTAAAAACTACAAGTCAGGTAGAGAACATAAGT
>JAVQIZ010081931.1:0-17863 GCA_036023535.2 Galaxias brevipinnis
ATAATAATAATAATATGACTTTCCGGTAACAATATGTGTTGCATCTGACGATGCATCACATAATAATATGACTTTCCGGTAACAATATGTGTTGCATCTGACGATGCATCACATAATGAATCTAACAATATATACTCTACGTGTATTAACTAACGATGTGTACTCTTAAATTGCAAACTACCTTTTCTTGTACAAGTTGTACTAGGTACTTCAGCTGCACTTGCATTTATGGCATACTGCATTTGACATGGTATTGTCATCTGGGTTAATGGGTTGGGTTTCTCTGATTACCTTTATCTGGAACACCTGGGGGGGGGGGATCATGGGCTATTTACGCCACAGGTGCAGAGGACTCGGCACCCCTGTTGGTTTGTGTTGTGTTTTCTTATGCCTTAGTTACTTTATGCTTTCATGCACCCTTCAACACCTACACTCATACCTACACCCACACCCACCATTTAGCACTACACATACTACTGCCATTACTGACAATCACACCCCGCCCTTCAATTAGTTAGTGTTTGTTTGATTTTTGGTTAATAAAGTTACTTTTGTTAAACGTTCCCTCATGGTGTGTCTCCCTTTTGTTATGGCCACTTGAGCCGGTCGTAACAGTGTGTGTGAGTGTGAGTGTGAGTGTGTGTGTATTGCACACGTCTCCTACCAGTAATCCTCTTCTTCTCCCCGAGGTCCAGCTGCAGCCAATGAGGGCCTTCGATCTGGTCCGATACCCAGGATGTACTCCCAGCCCCAGTGACACCCCTCGTGGCCCCGCTACGCCACCCCAGATCAGGGTCCCTTCCCTGGCTGCTGTTCTGGGTCTCGGGGGTCCGTCTGGAGGGAAACTCCCTCTCTGAACCGGTGGGTTTCTGTTGCCAGGAGCTGGCGCTGACCGCTACAGGACGCAGAACCGACTGGTTCTTCAATTCTGGGAACGAAGGGGAAAGAAATCTGCATGTTTTTATTGAACTAACAAGTAACATTTAACTCACCAACGAGAGAAATGATCAGAACTGAACACACTGAAAATACATACCTGTCAATCAAAAAAGATAAACCAAGATTTTCTATGTGAATACATCAAAAACAAATAATGATAACTTAACATAATGATGATGATAGGTTAAATAATCAACTATAATTACAAACCTTAAAACGCATGAGAAAGATATATGTGTTATGAAGCAACATCACAAAGCAAAAGTGTATCTTAAAAAAGACATTCTGTTACAGCAGAGAGTGTCTCAAACTATCTGTCCCCCTAACTGGAGTCACATGACGCAGGTAACCAATTAGAACAGAACAAAGTATCTGGACTTCCTGGTTTTGGTACCACTTTCTTTAGTGGACAGACTTTCTTTTACAACAACAACAGTCATTAAGGAAAGTTACTGTGACAGACTACATCCCTAAACTAAAAAATGGGAATCTTAATCCAGATTCCTAATGACAGAACAAAGTTACATCATGAAAAGGATGGATTTTGCAGAGAATAATACAAATAAAAAATGGCTGACCCCCGCAATATGTGTGAAACCATGGAAACAGTATAAAAACAAATGTTCTGACTACAGTCTTATACTTAGTTTAACAGTTTCCACCAGACCAAGCTTTCCATTAACATAACTGTCTGCAGTATATATTTTTACAGCATTCCTGAGTGCGTTCCAGGGTGGTTGTGTGTGTGTGTGTGTGTGTGTGTGTGTGTGTGTGTGGAAGGGAGATACCGTCGACTTGTTGACACAAGTACAGTTGACAGACTGGATGAACGTGTGTGTGTGTGTGTGTGTGTGTGTGTGTGTGTAATATAATCCGAGCTTGCCCTCACAGGTATTGCTGACAGAGTGCAACTGTATCAGACTCAAACAGCCAAAAACAAACAGTGGACTGATGAAGCAGATTCCCACGCTCTATGAGTTAGATATCACCGTGACTACCACTTTCGTTTTTATGGCCGAGGGAAAAGTACGACTTTTCATAAAATACAGCTGCATTCTGGGAGAAAAATAAATAAAATGGAGTGTTTTAAGTTATTTTTGCCCATGGGTGTGCTGCGTTTTCAACGTACCAAAACATGCCTTACAAGAGCAGTGGAACGTTTTACAAAGAACCAGTCCAGTTCAGACCAAATAAAATGTTACAAATAAACGTGTTATGTATTTAATACCAATAGGAAACCTAAACATCGGCTCGTTCAAAAACACTAGGCACAAAAAAAAGACCTGAATAGGCTCCAGTCCTTTAGAAAGGCGCTCTTAAATTAAAGTTATTATTATTATTATAAAAAAAAATAAACACAGACATAAAATGACACACAACATTGCAGATAAATGTCCTTACCATGAGAGAGGAAGGTGGTGAGGTAGTCCGACAAAGACCCGCTGAAAGAGAGGAAGACGAGATGTTAGAGAAAGGAAGACGAGATGTTAAGACCTAATACTGTCTGTCATTGTCCTGACCAAGGCACGGAAGTAGAGTTGGTCCATGTCACCTTATGTGGCAGGTCATCACTGCAAACAACGCAAAATATATCTACTTATGATCTCTGCTACTGTGGAACAAAATCCATCTAGTGATGACCTCTGCCACTGAGGAACAAAATCAATCTAGTGATGATCTCTGCCATTGAGGAACAAAATCAATCTAGTAATGATCTCTGCCACTGAGGAGCAAAATCAATCTAGTGGTGATCTCTGCCACCGAGGAACAAAATCAATCAAGTGATGATCTCTGCCACAGAGGAACAAAATCCATCTAGTGATGATCTCTGCCATTGTGGAGAGAACAGACTGTGGAACCACACAATTAATCGAATGGTTTTACACGATCAAAAGTAGAATGTAAAAAAATTATCTGATGAACAGAATTAAAACATCATTCAAATACAATTGTTTCTCAAACTTCACAGCCTATAGAATCCTTTAGAAGTTGTATCACTGCAGTAAAAAGAAAAAGAAAAAAAAAACGTTCACTCATTTATAAAAAAATATACTTTTCAATCCCTCTCTAATCTTCTCTTCTCTTTCTAAATCGGAAGCCTTTGTTCACCTCTGAACTGCTCACACTTTATAGTCAGGCTCAGGGTGTGGTTTTTATATGCAGGTCATTATAAAGGTGTGTCACAGGAAGGCCTTTGTAAGCCTTTGAGGCTTCTGTTGGTTGTAAACCGTAACATCAAACGTCATTAAAACAACCTTCATCTTCAGTTAAAAGGCAAAATAGGATTGCGTAATTTTGCTGGGAGAACAAGATCCAATAATCTAAAACTAAAGCCCATTAATCTCAGTACTTTCCAAACAAAACAAAAAACTATAATCTAACAAGTAAACGTGCTTATGAAGCAATAACTAAATGTTTTTGGACCCAAGGAAAGGCAATATGGTAACAGTATTGTGGTATCACTGACTACAGGACTCGGCATAACAGGCATCCACATCTCCAATCCACGCTAAATATACATGGAGTGATCGATCCATGTTCCATCAATTTGGAGTGATCGATCCATGTTCCATCAATTTGGAGCGATCCATTCATTTTAAATCAATTTAGAGTGATCAGTCCACGTCAAATGAATTTGGAGTGATCAGTCCACGTCAAATGAATTTGGAGTGATCAGTCCACGTTAATTCAACTTAGCGTGATCAATCCATGTTATATCAATATGGAGTGATCAATCCATGTTAAAACAAAATGGAGTGATCATGATTCTCTCTCCTTCCAATCAGACCGACAAGCACTCAGGGGGATTTTATAAACCAATGGGATCCTCCTTCTTTGGGGTTTGGCCTGACTGACTGACTGACTGACATGCTGAATAAGCAAGTGAGTGACTGACGGACTGACTGGCTGAGTGAGTGAGTGACTGACACTGATTTACTTACTGATTGACTGACTGACTGACTGACATGCTGAATAAGCGAGTGAGTGACTGACGGACTGACTGACATGCTGAATAAGCGAGTGAGTGACTGACGGACTGACTGGCTGAGTGACTGACTGACTCACTGATTTACTTACTGACTGACTGACTGACTGACTGACTGACATGCTGAATAAGCGAGTGAGTGAGTGACCAACTGACTGACTGGCTGAGTGAGTGAGTGACACTGATTTACTTACTGACTGACTGACTGACTGACTGACTGACTGACTCACTGATTTGCTTACTGGCTGAATAGGATAGACAGCTATTAGCGTTGACAAATACCAAAAAAAAAAAAAAAATTAAATTAAATGACGTATACACGTTCTACATACCAACAGTTTAAACACCACTGGAACGTGTCGAAATATAAACATCAAGTTCTGGTACAAATCAAACTGTATGTTTTTTTATGGTACGGTACAGTACAGTATAGTGTAGGGTCTCACACCTAAAAATTGGCAGATAGCAGCCAAACATCATCCAAAAAAGAACAAATCTGCATATCTTAACTTTTGCTATATTTTACAAATTTTAAATGTTTGTTAAAATTTAACATTACATTGTTCTGATAAATGGGCAGTTAACAAGCAATGTATTTGTAACATGGATAAATATTCATGCTCTAAAAATGCACCATGCTCTGTATATTTCTCCCTTTGTTTCCATAAACGACCACATTAAACGCAAGAAAAAAAATAACCCTCGCAGGCTATTAAATGATAATGATCTTAATGCGATTTTGCTGATAGATGGTCACTGTCTGTCAGTTTCTGGATTAATAACCTCAGGTTCAGAAAGGGTTAATGTGACTAAACCAATTAAGATTTATCCCTTTCCATATGCAAATCAGGCATTGACATTGGAGGGGGCTTAGATTTAAATTTATGAACAGTGGTCCAATGCCTGTAGAGCTGGTGGTCACCTTTGACCTGTATCGCGACCTCATTGGTCAAAACAACTCCGTAGACTTCCTGGTGTTTCAGACAGTCATTTGCTACGATCCGCTTATCAAGTTTAGGTTTGCATACATTAATTTTAACTCATTTAAAAAACCTGCCATTCTGTCCTCGCACCTCAAGCAAAAATTCTATGATGGCACCTGCATGGCAGCCATTTTTTTATCAGGGATAAAAAGCAATTATTTTAAGTCACTGTGAAGAACACATTTATCTGGGGCAACAGACAGACGTGTGTGTATTGCATGTGTCGGTATCTCTGGGCCAGTGCTCAAGTCAATTAAAGTGACAGCTCCTCCAACCATTTTTCCATCCCCTTCTCCCTGCGGAGCTATAAATCTCTATAATGACATCCCTGAGGCAAAACAGGGAAGGAACTGACATTAGCGAGATGCTAGCTCATCCATAATTTAAAACCAGTGGTGGAATTCTAACGTCTTTTAGCGTTGTGGTCATGCATACATGTATGACACTGGGGTTATAGGGTCAAGGTTGGACGGGGGAGGGAGGGGATGGAGGGGGGTTGGGGTCTCTAGGTTCTTACGCTTATTACCCCCGAACAAGATGATTTCATCAACATGAGTAGACCAACGTTGAGCGGAAAGACAAAGAAAACGACACATTTAATCACTTACTTCCTATTCTTTATAATCTTTAGTACAAAACAAGGAGTTTCTATCAAAATCAAATATGATGCCCGAATGTCTTCTTACGTCGGCCTTTAATAATCAGTCCTACTCTAAGGGATAAACGTCTATAAACGGATGTGACTTGCATTATAATACAAACTCCATTAGTAATAGTATTTATTTGTACCGTTCATATTAACTTCATAGACCACACACTATGATAAGATCCCAAGGCGCAGCTATATCCACCCCACACCCCCACCTTTTATACCGTTAGCCCTGGTAGAGGGGTATATTACCTTTTAGACTGGATACCCTTAGCCCTGGCAGAGGGGTATATTACCTTTTAGACTGGATACCGTTAGCCCTGGCAGAGGGGTATATTACCTTTTAGACTGGATACCCTTAGCTCTGGCAGAGGGGTATGTTACCTTTTAGACTGGATACCGTTAGCTCTTGCAGAGGGGTATATTACCTTTTAGACTGGATACCCTTAGCTCTGGCAGAGGGGTATATTACCTTTTAGACTGGATACCGTTAGCCCTGGCAGAGGGGTAGTGGCTGAGGCCTTTGCGTCGTTCAACGGAGACCCAGCCGCCCGTTTCGTCCTGCAGCACTCCTGCATGCACCGCAGCCTTACACAGCACGGACGTCTGTGGGGGGGGGAGAGAGAGAGAGAGAGAGAGAGAGTTTTTTTTCCCTGAAACTAGAATCAATGGAGCATTGTTCCCCTTTCCAAACACACAATCTACTATCTACCAATAAGACAGATAAGACATATTAAACTAAATAGCACTTCATTCATCAAAGTCAGGTCTGGTGATGTCTCTGTCTATATCACCTATACCATTTTCAGAATACGGCCAAAGGAACACACAATAGACACTGATGTCTTTTTCAAACCACTTCACTGAGCATATGTTTGACAGCACATACAGTAATGTGCATATGTTTGACGCCACATACAGTACTGTGCATATGTTTGACACCACATACAGTAATGTGCATATGCTTGACACCACATACAGTAATGTACATATGTTTAACGCCACATACAGTAATGTGCATATGTTTGACACCACATACAGTAATGTGCATATGTTTGACACCACATACAGTAATGTACATATGTTTAACGCCACATACAGTAATGTACATATGTTTGACACCACATACAGTACTGTGCATATGTTTGACACCACATACAGTACTGTGCATATGTTTGACACCACATACAGTACTGTGCATATGTTTGACAGCACATACAGTACTGTGCATATGTTTAACGCCACATACAGTACTGAGCATATGTTTAACGCCACATACAGTACTGTGCATATGTTTGACACCACATACAGTACTGAGCATATGTTTGACACCACATACAGTACTGTGCATATGTTTAACGCCACATACAGTAATGTGCATATGTTTAACGCCACATACAGTACTGTGCATATGTTTGACAGCACATACAGTAATGTGCATATGTTTAACGCCACATACAGTACTGTGCATATGTTTAACGCCACATACAGTACTGTGCATATGTTTTACAGCACATACAGTACTGTGCATATGTTTAACGCCACATACAGTAATGTGCATATGTTTGACAGCACATACAGTACTATGCATATGTTTGACACCACATACAGTAATGTGCATATGTTTGACAGCACACACAGTACTGTGCATATGTTTTACACCACATACAAAAATGTTTAGGCAGGGGATGCTGTTTTGAAGTCAAAGGGTGATCACACCAAATACTGATTTGATAAAGATTTTCTTTTCACTAACTTTGTATTTTATGAATAGATTTTTTATATTTCTATAAAAATAAAGATATTTTATGAATTCATTTATATTTTTTGAAAAGCAATCTTACTCTAAAGACCCCCCCCCCCCCCTCACACACACACACATCTGCTTAAAATCTTTGCACAGTACTGTACATTATTCTCCACAGCCATTCCATTCAACTGAAGAGACTCGTTACCATCTAATTCACAAAGAGAGAGAGATTACAGCAAACGTGCTAGCAACAAGCAGGAATTTCAACAATGTATTTTTTCTTCTTCTAAAGAAAGCAGTGCTTAGTTCTAGCACGTTCCGGTGGACTAACTACCACCCCAGGAAGTAAACTAAAGGCTCTCACTGTGAGGTTGAGTAAAAGGCTTTGCTTGTCAAAGACAGGTTAGAAAAGAGCACTTTGACATAAGTGGATAAGAACAGCTATTTAGCATCATTAACATAGTTTTGAAACGCATTGCAATTAAGACAGGTACCTCACGTAAAGCTAGGCACCACTGAAATAATGTAGTTACTCTTTCCAAGCAAACTGAGTTTAATGTGCCAACGCATGGCAGCCTTTGAGGAATAAACAACAGAATGATTGTATGTGATCATTAACATTGCAATGAAATTAGTTATTACAATAAGGTGTTTTAAATGTTAAAAAACACAAAAAAAATTATGTTTTGTTCACTCTTTAGAAAGGTTCTCTATAACAATAGGTAGCTTTTGTATTGATAGCAGAAAACTCTCGCTAGACATGCTGACAGGACGGCCAAACAACTGCTTATCCAGACACAGATTACAGCACATTGCCATGGGCACATCTCCAGTCTCAGATTAGGACTACTCTGTTGGCTCTGGGTTAACCCAATGATACAGTCTGTCCTCAACCCAAATCCATCCTACATGCTGGTTTCTGAAGGATTTATCTTGGATTATGGCACAAAGGATATTATAAGAAAAAGTGTCCTGTTTTTTTTGTTTTTTTTAAATGGGGGGATGGGGGGGGGCAAAGGGAGATATGAGCGGAGGAAAAAGGAAAAAGCAGAGGACAAAGAGAAAAGGGGGAAGGAGGGGGATGTGGAGAGAGAGAAAGGGGGAAGGAGGAGGAGGGAAAGAGATCAAATAAGTGATGATGAGGAAAAATGGAGGAGGGGAAGGAAGGGGACGAGAGAGAGAGAGAGAGATGAACGGAGGAGTACTGGAAGAGGTCGGTTGATAGACAATTTGACGACACTAGACTGACAAACCTACTTAGTAGGAAGTTCAAAGGTCGAGAGAGCCTGTTCAGAAATGCTATAAAATATGTTATCTAGAAAACAGGTCCCAGATCAGACCCATATGACCAGTATATACAGGGTATATATACAGACACACTGGTACAAAAATGGTCCCAGGTCAGATTTAAATAAACAGTAACTGTGGCCTAGACTATCAACTGGTCCAAAGTCAGATTTAATGGACGACCCGCTAATCATGCCTCCCATGTGTTTTATATAGGCTAACAACTTGTCCCAGATCAGATTTAACAGACCAGGAAATGGGGCCTTGCCACGTTTTATCTAGACTAACAGCTGGCTTGGGGTCAGATTTAACAGACCTTGTTAATCCGTGAATGTTCCCAGTGCCAGTCATAAATACAGAGATATAATGTCTGTCTGTCTGTCTGCCTGCCTGCCTGCCTGCCTGCCTGCCTGCCTGCCTGCCTCGATGCCTGCCTGCCTCGATGCCTGCCTGCCTGCCTGTCTGGCTGGCTGTTAGGGTTATTAGTGTCAGTTTGTTACATCTTAATTGATCAATATACAAAACAAAACACACAAACAACGTATGTATTGTTTGTTAAAGCGCGTCTGGCTCGCTGGTAACTTGTACCACCATCTGTCTGCCTGAGGACCTTGTCTGTCTGTCTGTCTGTCTGCCTGCCTGCCTGCCTGTCTGTCTGCCTGCCTGCCTGCCTGCCTGCCTGCCTGCCTGCCTGCCTGCCTGCCTGCCTGTTCCTCTGTCTGTTGCAGTTCAGCAGCTCCGCTCTGGTAGTTATTATGACTGGGTTTTTACCACTGTAGAGGTTGGAGACCGCTGGGGGTAGATGCAGCAGCTGGCAGGAAACACGGGGGATATAATGTTTCCATTTCCTTGTTAATTAGAACCTTTCATCTTTCCTGACTGCTGACTCTGCAATAACATCACGGTGTACATGGTTGGTTGTACAATTGTTAAGAATGTAATTCCAATTTGTGTGTCGGACAAGACATTGTGAATTCAGCACAGAACATAATGCAACGGAACGGTATTGGCCGTAAAACTGTGTGAATGCTTCCTTAAAAAAACAACCCTTGAAATACAAATATCATGCTTTAAAAAAAATTACTTTACTGTGTCTACCTATCTAGACTTTTATTTATTTCTGCTCTAACCCCCTTCATCTGTAATTGACTATTAGATCTCTCTCTCACACTATGACAACATAATGGCATTGTCAAACAATAGCCTGTAAGAATAGTAACAATAATAATGTTAACAATAATAACAATGGTAACAAACATGATAACAATAATGTTAACAATAATGTTAACAATAATGGTAACAATGGCAATTATAATGGCAGTGGTTATTAATAATGGTAACAATGTAATTGAGATCTCACTGGAGGAAACCAGATTACAGTCTCACACACACACACACACACACACACACACACACACACACACACACACACACACGAGACCCAAAGGGACTCAAAATCCTAATTCAACCACACACACAATTGACCTACTGCCACATGCAATCTGCTGCTGCTGCTTAATAATGAATACAATTATGTGACCGACACACCAAAATGAGGCCAGGGGGATTTTTAAAAGAGTGCACAGGGACCAGAATGGAGGATAATAACGTATATTTCAAAATGGAGGATAATAACGTATATTTAAAAATGGAGGATAATAATGCATATTTAAAAATGCAGTAATCAAATGCATCTTTTTTAATCAGATGTAGATCATGTGGAGAAGAGGGTAACTTATCCTACTCATGGTATAATTGCCATTTTGATGAAAAAGCTTGAAATTATACATTTGATTTTATCCAAACGTTCAACAAATACCTTAGCAAGAATGTATTGCACAAAACAAACTACAGTAGAGATTTTGACCCTGCTAATACAACTAACACTACCGTCAACGGCCAAAAAAGAAAATCCTTAATAGATACCATACCTCCCCACACTGATATTGAATACACCCAATCGTATCATTGACTAACAGAGCGATGAAACTCCCACAGTCCCATACAAGCTGAGTTGTCAGTCTAAATGCTAATGGCCACTTCTTACTGAACAGCTCCTCTGCCTTAGCGGCCCAACCTCCTGTTCCGGAAGAACGGATTCCCAATTAATCTGAACCAGTGGCTGAAACCAGTACAATAGCCGTGAATCTTCCCGCGCCAATACATACAATAGACTGCCAGCCTGGACAAGAGCCCCTCTAGCAGGAACTACAATGGCTAGACTGAACTAATCAATAGAATGCTAATCACTAATCAATACATGCCACAGAGGAGCTGTGTGACTCATGGTGAGACCGCCGACTCGCCAGATATCCCACCGGCCGTTATAATGATTATTTATATGATTTATTTATACAGGGGTAACCGACTGATACCAGATATCCCCCAGCCCAGTACACCAGAGGAGGTAGGGAGGGGGGGGGAGAGAGAGAGAGAGAGAGAGAAAGAGAGAGAAAGAGAGAGAGAGAGAAAGGGCCCTGCCGAGACAGCTTTCCAGTCTAAAAGGTACTGTATCTCAACAGTAATACAGCCATTTTCCTAGGGATAAACAGTCTCATCTATCTCCATCTCGATCAACCTAGGGTTAGCATTACCTTTTTAGACCTTGTCGTCAGAAAGAGAGAGACGGAGTTCAAATGCTACTTCTACTATGCTACTAAATGGTTAATTGTATTGCTATCTTGAGACATCTGTAACAGCCGTCACAAAGAGCTACCCGTCACTATGGCAACAGTATCGATCCTGCATCCCCTTGAGGGAGAGGAAACACAAGCTATGACAAGCCTGGGAAAAAAAGTCACCACTAACTCCCAAGCCTTGCCTCCGACCCCACTCAGTCTGTCCATTAGCCCCCAAAGACAAACACTTTGGATGGGATTGATTCGCCCGAACATGACGCTGTGGTCTGCCCTGACGTGAGGATAGTACATACAGCCAAAGACACTGCAAAAACCATGTTTAACGAAAACAAGTATCCTTAAATCAAGCGCACCACATCTAATATGATTTTTGATAATGGCGTATAAATAAGAAGTATTGATATGCCGTAACATCCAACGAGATTCTTAAAAGATCTAGAAACAAGCATTCCACCAACACACACCCCCAAATCAAATCACTCACAAAATAAACTTAAAAAAACATGGGAAGGGAGTTTTTAATACTTAATATTTTAGATGTATAATGATAATACTTTTTGTCGAAACTCATAAAGTTCTAGAAAGTCATGGATGCTAAGCTGCTGACCGTTGCCCTGGCAACGCTTTGCTCCACCAACACATTCCACTCCGACCAAAGAAATCTCTGAGTCGAGAAACATCAAGATGAGGTTAAAAGACTTTAAAAAACTAAACTACGGTACCCCTTCAGGGCCACTAAGCCAAAGCACATGACATGATTGCACAATCTCCAGTGGACCAACTGTTTGACACACACACACACACACACACACACGCACACACACGCACACACACGCACACACACGCAGACACACACACACACACACACACACACACAAGCAGGAATGCACATTCATGAGCGCATGCATACTCACCCGTAGCATTTCCACTCACGCAACATTACAGATTTGACTGACAGATGATAGATGATAAGAATCAAGGCGATAGGCGATTACCTCACGGTAACCCTGGGCAACGTCTCCGGACACCTCCCCCGCCACGCCTCTGCATCCTGCCGGACAGTACTTCCTGTTGGCGTGGAGGAAAACAATAGAACAACAAGGTGAGCTCACCAAACCCCTCTCCATCCTGTCAACAACAACGTCATCGCCATGACACCACAACGCAGCTGGTCGCTAAGCGATCCCACAGAGCAGGCCAGGGGGTCTCTCTCTCTGGTACTAGCTGTGTCTGGGTCTCAGGTCTGAGAGATGGGAGCAGGCTAGGGGGTCTCTCTCTCTGGTACTAGCTGTGTCTGGGTCTCAGGTCTGAGAGAAGGGACTACGCGGACCAGAGTGCAGTGCAGGCCCCGAGCTAAAGCTAAAGCTAAGACTACAACCGTTCATAATTGAGGAAGTGCTAGATCACCATCACAGCCCTGGAGCTAAAAACTACAACCGTGAAAAACTGAACTACAAGAAAACAAAGGCCTTGTTCTTGTGACCAGACAGTTTAAAAGTATATATATCATCATGAGCTGATGGAAAAAGATAATAAGAAATGCTTTAAATCTAATGGATCGGTACATTTTTATCTGACTGGTGATGTTATTTTTATTTATTTTTTTACACTGGGGCCTCATAGCTTCAGATAACATAACCCACCAACAGGCATGAATTACCCTGGTAATTCAACATGGCTTTAATAGACTAGGTTGTTTGAATGACATCGTCCTCCTCCTCACGCACAGCGAGGCCCCAGGCTCACCTGAACTTTGTCTCCTTAAAATGGATCCCTTTGTCCAGACATGTCAGCAAGTCTGTGAGACAGGGGAGGAGACACGCAGCGTTAAAAATAGGCCAGAGGAAACCCACACACACACACACACACACACACACACACGAGACAGTGGTTAGCAGAGGAGACACTATCTCACAGACAGAGAGAGAGAGAGAGAGAGAGAGAGAGACCACATGACAACATTAGAACGACAAGACAATCATCCTGCTTGCATCATTCCATACCCAGTGGAGGAGGTGACGCGCACACACACACATACACGCACACACGCACGCACGCACGCACACACCTCTGTGGTTGGCGGTGGAGTAGGAGAGCAGGAAGCCTCGTCCAGAGACGTGTCCGGCGCTGCGGAACTGAACGGTGAGGTGGTTGGTGTCAGTGGGGATCTCCCTGGAGTAAGACGACAGACTGCCACAAAACGTCCCGTACACTGAGACAGAGAGAGGACTGGGATTAGATAGAAACGCGCGTGCACGCACGCACGCACGCACGCACGCACACACACACACGGTGAGGTGGTTGGTGTCTGTGGGGATCTCCCTGGAGAGTATGATGAGACAGAGAGAGGACTGGATTAGATGTGTTTGATCAAACACACTTCCTTGTTTTAAAACATGGCTGTCAATGTGGTGACGAGGGTCTGCGTCAAGCACGGTCGATTGAGAACGTTGTGTTTCTGCACACACACACACACACACACACACACACACACACATACACAAATGCAAAAACATACACATACACACATTGAGACAGAGAGAGGGAGAGAGAAAGGACTGAGATTAGACACACACACACACACACACACACACAGAGAGAGAGAGAGAGAGACGACTGAGATTAGACACACATACACACAAAGGGAGAGAGACACTGTGACACACAGACCCACACACTCTGCATTCCTTTAATTGGCAGATATTACAGTGCAGGGCTACTTGTATGATTTTACAGAAGCTAGCTAGCCACAGGCTCTAAGATGTACTAGCATGGACTACTTCAGCTAAAATGGAGTCTGCATCATTCCTTATGATGGAAAGTCTGTACTAGTGTGGATTCCTTCAGCTAAAATGGAGTCTGTGCCACTCGTCAAGGTGGAATGGATAAAGATTAAAAGTATTCTGTTCTCTTTTCCTCTCTTCTCCATAGAGCAGTCATTTGTTTAATCCCGTTTGTTTCCCCCTCAGGCCACAGCAGGTTTAAATTCCCTCTGTAGTCTCAGACAAACTATAGCCTGCCAAACCACTGGTGTGTGTGTGTGTGTGTGTGTGTGTGTGCGCGCACACGTGTGTAGTGTGTATATGTGTGTGTGTATGTATAAGGGTGTGTGTATATAAATGTGTGTGTGTGTGTATGTGTATGTGTATGTGTGTGTCATCTAACCCCTCTGTTCCTCCTTGGCCTTTCAGACAGCAGGAAGACAACACTTCCCTCAGGTTCCACAGCGGAACCACACATCACAACAATCACCAGGTCCACAGACAATGGAGCTGTCTGGACCAGCGGATTAAAGCTTCAAGGCTCAGAGCCGGAAACTGACACCTCAGGTTGTGTCAAAATAGATCCAAAATGGACGCCTATGGCAGCGGAATGACCAGTAAAATGAGGCCTAAGTAGATACACGAAGATTATGCTAAAACTGAAACTTCTGTCAAATAGATCCAAAATGGATGCCTATACATGGCCCTGGAATGACCAGTAGCGTGAAGCCAAAGTAGATACACATAGGTTAAGCTAAAACTGACACCCTTTGGTCGTGTCAAATAGATCCAAAATGGACACCTATACAGAGCTGTGTTTCAACTATGTGAAACTATAGACCACCTAAATACAGAGACAGGACACACAGAGTCCACATGTGATACAGCCATAGAGCTATCCCTGAATGTCCGAATTCAAAACCTCTAGTCTAGCGTTCTATTTCTACGGTTTGCGCGGGAGAGAGTGTTGACCTTTGACCTCTGCTCTTTGACCCTTTTCTTCTCCTCTGGTTCTGGCCCCTCATGGTACAAAACACACAGGCAATGCTGGTGAAAACACCATGACCACAGTTAAGGAAGTCCTCCATGTTTTAGACACGTTGATGTTTTTACAGCGTTTGTCTATGTGATGTTTTCTACGCAGCGGCTGCTGTTACAACTGTAATTTCCCTGTAATATTTAATATGACAATATTTTATGCATCTACAGAATATAGACCAAGATGATTAAGAACCATTGTAAATATAAACATATCCAAAGTGTCTACGGAACTGTGTGATCAGTGACAACATAATACACTCCAAATACATTTCAAACGTTTCCTCAGAGCGAGAGATCAATACATATCGAAGCGCGATGATTTCAGAACCGTTCTAAAAATGGAATTTAAAGACTTAGGCTCCAACCCTGTTTTGAAATGCAATTTTTTTTATATTCATATTATGAAATGTTTCCACTCCTCTCCAGAAAGACTCTGTCACTAGGCCAGTGGCTCTGACTCAACAGAGAGTCAGAGAGGATGTGTGAGGAGTCTTTTTTCCCCCCCATGACAAATGGTTCCTGTCCTTATTTTGAAACACAAGGGCCTTTAAAATCATCATCATCATCATCATCATCATCATCATCATCATCAATATTATTATTTCGTTATTTCGTTATTTAGTACCACATTCACAAGTCCCGCTCATGTTTCACAAAGGAAAGTCTTAGTCAATGTTAACGAGACCTGCTCATGTTTCACAAAGTCTTAGGCAACGTTAAAAAGTCCCACTCATGTTTCACAAAGGAAAGTCTCAGGCAATGTGAACTGACTGTGAGATATTAACACCTCTATTGTTCAGAAACTGACTGTCATAGTAAGAAACCGATAAAATAAAATGAACATTATACTACAACTGTGAAACTAGCACTCAATGATTCTTTAAATATAAATGTTATTCAGCATCTGTCCTATTGTTGATATAAGATGAGGACGGCACCTGGGATTGTTAAAGTCATTAAAAGACTCAAACTTCAATTCTTGAAAATAAAAATGTGATTGGCCCACAGACGTTGAATAGAAAACTTATTTGCACTTTTATATGATGAAATTTACCCTATTTAAAATGTGCAGAGATTGATGCATGTGAAGGCTAACAGCCATACTAAGAACGAGCAACTGTCCTACGGCAACATTTACTTTAAAAACGCTTTTCCTCAATCAACAACTAATGATCAAAACAAACAGTCTTCCTCTCTCTTGGTCAAAACCAAACCAAACAGTCTTCCTCCCTCTTCGTCAAACCAAACAGTCTTCCTCCCTCTTCGTAAAACCAAACAGTCTTCCTCCCTCTGGTTCAGTCCTCACCGTGCTCCCCAGCGTAGCCGGCCCTCAGCACCCGGAGGTAGTCGGAGCGGCAGTCCCGGCCCTCGATGTCCAGGTCCCCCAGCCTGAGGGCCAGCCGGCGGCCCTCGGGGGCCCTCAGGTGCCACTCGCACCACGTGTGGTTGGGGTAGGTACCGGGGTAGTTCCTGGAGGACAGGACGCCACTCTCGGGGCCCAGGACCGCATGGCCACAACCGTCATCTGGGGAGAAGAAGAAGAAGAGAGGAAATGAGACGTTAGGAAATGTTTTGATTGGTGTTGGTTTGTATTCTGAGCTAGGCTGGATTTCATAGCCCCAAAAAAGCAGCAGGAGATTGAATAAAACCATTTCTGTAAAACACTTTTAAGTAAAGTTTATAATACTTCCATTTTATTGTTTTAAATGAAGACATTCATTTTTTTTCTCCCTCTCTATCAGCCATCAACTACAGTCGCAAATCAAATAGCAATTTGTCCAGAGACTCTATTTATATTTTAAATGGAGTTTTCCAATACATCTCCACACAGCCCACAACAACACAACAGGACGAGTGCCGACAAACGGATGTCATCTGTTGAGTTTGTTAAGTGTGACTGAGGACGAGGACGAGTCAGCTCAGGTCTGAACCAAATCGTCAGCCAGCATCCCTATGTTCGATACCAGTACAGTAAAAGACCTGACTAACTACCATGTAAGGAGCTGAACCTGCGACTATACACATCACATGAATCACGTCTCTGGAAATATGAGTTTGTAGGAAACTATTCAAATCACGGTAATCCCTGTCTGTAGACAATTGGAAAACATCATATTCAGAATTATGTGATTAAGAAAAAAGGGAGGAAGCGTTTTTTCGGATGGAAAACAGGTTTAAAGAAAGCACATGATTACAACTTTAATGAATCATGATTTACACAGGGCACAGGAATACCACTATACCCATGTAGAGGCTAGCATGTTGTTGTGTAGGGCTGTGTACTGGCAAGCATCTAACGAGACGATACGTATCATGATACATGGGCTGCAATTCAAAACATGACGATATATTGCGATACTGTGTGCAAGGCGATATATTGCGATTTTGTTTTAATCTAACCTTTGGGAAACTGTTTTAATATGTAGTTAAAAAAGTTGACTTGCTTTATTTAAATGCATGCCAGCTGAACAGTGGGATCTCTATTTGTATTTATCAAAGTCCCTGTAACATACAACATCATTGCACAGCTTTTTGTGCAATCTGAGCAAAGAAATAACATTTTCTATCATCAGTAAAAAGAAAAAAAAAATGAAATTACGTTTTCAGAATCGACACAGTATTGCTAAACATAATATCACGACACCCCAGTGAATTGATGTTTTCTTACAGCCGTAATCTTGTGCTGAGCAGACACAGAGAGAGAGAGAGAGAGAGAGAGAGAGAGAGAGAGAGAGAGAGACTGCAGTGTTGTAGATTTTAGCACACAGACAGTAAGGTCTACACTCACACCACACACAGAGAGAGAGAGAGAGAGAGAGAGAGAGAG
>JAVQIZ010081940.1:0-12032 GCA_036023535.2 Galaxias brevipinnis
GTGTGTGTGTGTGTGTGTGTGTGTGTGTGTGTGTGTGTGTGTGTGTGTGTGTGTGTGTGTGTGTGTGTGTGTGTGTGTGTGTGTGTTGCAGGCCACAGGCCACTAGAAGGACGTGAGGAAAGATCAGTCAAAGCAGGCGGAGCAGCGGTGCGGGGCTGTTTGTTGAGATAGGCTTACACACATGTGGTGGTTGATTCACACTGGTGATGGTGTTAGAAAGGCTCAAAACCTCCCCTACAGATAGGTTCATTTGACTCCCCGTTGCTTTTCACACATTCATCTGCCTGTGGCACTCTTTCCGTTTCTCCTCTCTGTTGTCCTCCGTCCCTCTTCCCTGACGTCATATTCTCCCAAGTGAAACAATACATTTATCTGGTGAAACAACGTCAGTGTTAATTGTTTCCCCTTCGATGGGTAGTCTTAGACGTGATAATCGTATGTATGCTAAGAATAGACTAGTAGTTATAAATTGAACATATAGCCTACTGGCTGGCCGGTTAGTGGTCATTGTCTGTCGAATGGCATCCCTCTCTAGGCTTCGGGGTAGAGTCCTAGTTTTTTTAGTGTGTGATCGAGGAGAGAAGTCTTGGTGAGTTCAGGGCCAGTGATAAAACAATGAAGAGAAAGTGGCAATAAAGCAACGAAGGGCTAGTGAGGGGAAATATTGGGTTCTGCCAAAGAGAGGAGATTGAACTTGCTGTCCTCTATAAACCGGTATATATCTCTACTGAAAGGGAAAAGACGTATGCAAGCAAAAGTCAGATTGTGTGTGTGTGCATTCGTACGTGTATGCATATAAGTTAGAGCCATATGCCATCCCGTTAAATTACATTATTGAGGCAGTAAGTCCATGAAACAAGAGGAAGTCTGTTCTCCCCGACATGAGCTGTAGATCAGCTTGATAAATGTATCGATCTTTTGGTTAATGTTTCCTGATTCTTTCACAGCGTAGCCCAGATTAAATCAAGCCCAATGTCAGCCATTTTATGTTTTTGCTTCCACCATCAGAAACTTTGAGCGCATGCAGTTTTATTTGATCTTTCCTATGAGTATTATGGAGATTTGAGAGCAGAAAAAAATGCATAACAGGTGCACATGCTTTTAGCCTAGATATGTTTAAATGCTGTGGGCCGCTATCCTTTGAGGAGTTAGTCCAGCAGTGCCACTGAGGGCTGCAAATCCAGCCATCATACACCATCCATCCTCTTTTTCCCTCTTGCTCATTAAAACCAGCGTTTAGTTACTTTGCCCCACGTAATCACAGCAATGGTTGGTCTTTCTTAAATGCAAAACCAGAAACATAACGAGTGTTTACTACCAAAAAAGAGCACTAAAACAGTGGTAAATACTTTCATGATGTTTGCGCCCTACATGAGTGTCTCTGCATGCCTTAAAATGAGATGGATCTTTAACTGTTGTGATCCACCAAGCATTGTTTTCAGCTGCTGGGCTTGGTTGCCTTGGCTCAGTTTTCGTGTCAACATGAGTCTAATGCTCGCTTAGACTTTGATGTTCCCTAGCTTTCTCTACGATGAACATTGCTCCATTGTCTTGACTGATTACATCTGGAAGAGCACACGCATAGAGACAAACTGTGGAAGCAAGAGGAACGGGAGGAAAGCAGATTGTAGAGAGAGAGAGAACGGGCGAGAGAGAGAACGGGAGAGAGGGGGGGTGGGGGGGGTGGGGGGGCGGTCTGCTCTTCCACTTAAATGAGCCAGAAGCTAGAATGTTTGGGCAGATCAATCGGTGTGCCTCATGACGTGGGCCTTGTCTCACCGCAGGGCAGAGGGTTGATGATATGACTCTCTCACTCAAAGAAGGGAAGGAGGCGCGGAGAGGTCTCGCTGGGGCTATCCTGTAGAATCTAGGCAATAAGCCCAGGCAGCAGATTCTTGCTGGCTTATACCGTAGGCATTCCGCTCAGCCTAATTGTATGCAGCGGCCAATCGTATATGATCTGTGGGTCCTCGGTTATTCAGCGGCAACACTGCATTGATTTAGTGCTGCACTTACATTTGCCTAATACGCACCACAATGACTGAGAGAGAATAGATTAACACTAATGCTTTTTTTTCCAGACCAGCCACACACAGAGAAATAGAAATCAGATGGAGTTTGCTCCCTAATACATTAACTGTTTGGACAGATTAGCAGGGTCATCGTGTTACATTCCCTCCCTTCTGAAACGGCCAACTTGTGAATAGCTACTGATGTGTTGGCGACAGCCTTAAAGTTGTCCTATAAGAAAATATTAAAAAGTAGACCTGCCATCATGGGGGGTTGGGGTTGGGGATGAGGGTAATCATTGTGGGTAATGTTTATGCATAGGTGATCAGTGCTCAACTGACAAGCAATGATAGGATGCGTAGGCTGACCCGAACTATGACCCGCGGTATTGATCCAGGCCTGATGACAGAGCGTGCTGACAAAACAGAAGAGGACAACCTCTCAATATCAATTGTTCTGTCCAACTATTTCTGCCTGTCAGCTCTTTATGGACTATGCGGAGGAGGGAAGGGGGTGATTTGGGCCCTTTTAATCCATAGCATGTTAAATTAAGTTCTTCAGCACTATTATTTATATGTGTGCGTGTGCGTGTGCGCGCGAGTCGCACACAGATAAAATAGAGAGAAATGGAATGAGAGAAAGCAAGAGTGTTAGCTAAAAAATTCCCCCTTCCATTTGTTGCATCACTCAGCTCTGATAATGATACTCTGATTCTTTATTACCTTCATCAGTTTTAGTGGTGGTGTTAATATTATGGTGGTTGCTGTGCGCCTCTAATGCGGAAGAGATTAGAGGATCAATCACAGCGAGATTGGTTCCTGGAGGAGAAATAACCTGAGAAGGGGGGAGACCAAGGGAAGGAGAAAGGCAGAGGATGTGACTCGCGTTGGTGAGCGGGTTTATAGCACGAGATAACAGCAGAGAAGACAAAAGGAGAAGGAAAAAAAAGAGCAAACCACGCCGCCCTGGATTCAGCGCCCTCTTTGGACGTAAAAGTGATTTCAATTTATATAGAAGGGGGGAAAAAATAGGAAGGTGGAAAAGAGTCTCATTGCTCGCTGGGAGCAGAGAGATGTGTCATTGCTCGCCGGGAACAGAGAGAAGAGCAAGGGTCGAGGGAAGAACGAGTGTGAGAAAGAGAATAATAGAATGAAAGAGAGAGAGAGGGGTGAGAAGAAGGAATGCTTTTTACGTGCGTTTGATGTCTTGCAGACCAAAGGGAACCTGGCACTGCATAGAAAATGTCTTTCAAGCTGCTGTAATCTGCACAGTCTGTGTCTCCTTCTACACTATGTGTTGTGCATCAAATGATGCTAAAGACTCTTTTAAATGTGCCATGGTGTATTCAGCTGGACCTTTTGTTGTGGGCAAAATCTACATATTGTCGATGTCCCTGGTGGGGCTGTCAGACAGTGCAGCAGAGGCAGAGAGATAACACATTGAGTCAGGTGAAGAGCATGTCCCAACACGGGACAAAGATCCATATAAATCGGAAGGCTAGTGCTTCACGCATCTGGGAGGCCTACAGTATTCATCGTCTGAACCCACGACCGAAATAACTAGGCAGTGCACTCTTTTCAGCTCCAGACGTGGCCCCACAATCGTTCCAAAAGTCCTGCACATAGTGCTCACCATGATTCATGCCATTGGTTTAATGTGATGACGACTGCATGGTCTAAGGAGCAAGTAAAACTACTAAGTAGATCAACACAAAAACAAATTCCTTTCTTTAATGTTCTCAAGTGTGTATGTGGGTGAGTGACAGACGGAGAGAGAGATAGAAGGCGGGTGAAGAGATTGAGGGAGGACAGCATTACTGGTTATACTCTCATTCTGTGCTCTTCCATCTGATCTGCTCTCGGTCCCTTTGTGAGCGGCAAAAAGGTTAACCCGCACATTCTACCATAATGGACGGGCACTGACCACCACACCCCTACACACACACACACAGACAGACGGGTTTAGACTCATGTTGTCGTCTTTATCGAGACGTAATTTGAAATGGGGTTAGACTTCCGCTAACAAGCACACACACACAAACAGCCACGCACACAGCACAGACACACACTCACACACATACACACACAGAGGCAGTAGTTATTATATTAGAAAAGGCATGAGACCTTCTTTTATAATCCAAATCGCCGAGCACTGTCCGGTGTGCTTGTCTGTTTTCCAGGGAGTTGTCTCGCTCTGGATTTTTTAGGGCCGATTGCGTTATTCCATTATCGGAAAGACTGACAACTAGAAACCTCCGCTGAATTTCAGAGCTATGTTTCCGCAGCAGAAGCTCTGCACAGAGGCTCAGGTCTGGCCCAGTTGTTTTGGGTGTGTGCTGAGGCATCCCCTCTGGTGTTCCACCGTGAGAGGCCGGAGCAAACAGAAACAGCATAGGTTGTTGCCCCTGATGCAGTCGAGGAGACTTTCACAGCTGCTGCAGGTTTATAGGAGACAACAGAGGAGTGGAGTGCAGGGGTGAATAAGCCGAGGAAGGAGGAGGAGGAAATTGGAAATATGGAGAAACGTGGAGCCAGGTGATTTGCTGTGTAATTAGCAAAAGTCTAGCGCTCGGTCTGGCGTCACCTGGGAGCCTCCCGTCCTCCTGAGGTTCTTCTTTTCCATCTGGCCGCGTAAGGGACCCTTCTCCACTTCATCCCAATGTTTACTGTAACATAATGTTTACTGAAGGAAGGAATATGGGAAGGCTCAGTGGGTATTATGTAGCCTTACATTAACATAGTGCTGGTGTTGTTGGATTTCCTGATTAGTCAGCTTAATAAATGAGTCACTTGGCACTTAGCACATTTAAGTCTAAGAATTGACACAGTGTTCTTAAGCTTGAATGCCGCTGTAAGGCAAACAGGAAACGTACACTGCACAATATACGGTATGTTAGCTAAACCAACACGATCAACTCCGGGCTAGCTCTCTCCGTCTAGCTTGCCTGGCTTTCTTTCGCTCTCTTTCACTCTTTCTCTGGTTTAAGTTGCTGGCCTGTAAGGTATGTCTTTCTCTCTCTCTCTTTGTGCAGTGTGCGGTGTGTTTCGATCCAATGCCTTACTGTGAGATATCGACAGCTGGGCAGTCCTGTTTGATCTTCCAGTGTGCAGAAAAAAAGTTAGGGAGGTGGCAGAGGGTGAGACGTGTCTGGAGACTCCTCTGCAAGTTGGAGTGGAGAAGAGTTTCTGTCTCCTGTGCTGTTAGTCAAACAGTGTTTAGATATGGGATTCTATTAGCGATAGGCGTGTTGGTGTTGGACAAACTAACACAATCTGCATGACTCTGCTGCTTTGAAAGTCTACTCTATTGTTATCAACTTGCCATTCCTCCACTTAGATTGACATCTTACCACCCCCCCACCCCCCACTGTGCACTGTGATAAGGACCTGACATTTTAATGTAGACAGTTACCACATACAAACACATACACAAACACGCATACCCTGCAACGGCCCAAGGGCTCTGTTGAGCCTGCTTAATGATCCTCACATGTCTCTCGCCCTCTCTCAAATACACAACCACGCACACAGACCTCCGCTCTGATAGTATTAGATTCATCAGCTTTTATAGCCGGGATCATAAGACCGCAATAAATAAAGTTCTTTCTTTTCTGGGAAGACCTTTGGGCTGCGTGGTAGAGGTTCATACCACCTCACATTTTCTCTCTCGCTCCCTGTGTCTTTTTCTTGCTCTTTTTGTCACATGCCCATACACACACGCACACACACACACACACACACATGCACAACAAAATCGTTGAATGGAGGCATTATTGATGAAGATCAGATCTGGTAAATATCTGCGATGTCTCTGTTTTAATATATTTGATTATGGTTGTCCTACATATTTTTTAGGAAACACTGTGATAAAAGGATAAGTCTGGAACACGCTTTGGTTTTTGTGTCTCTTTAGGAACACAAAACCTCTGGTGTTGTATTTTTTCCCCGTCCTCCGTCCCAAAAAATTGCTCTAACTTTGTCCTCAGGTGGCCCAGCGCCACGAAATCCTCACACTCTTAAAACTTTGGAACCAAACAGCAACATTCTTATCTGAACATGTACACTTGGCACATGAGGAGGGATACTACACCATTTTAATTTAAAGCTTATACAGCTGAGCACCAAGAGTGTCTGCCTTTTTTAAAGGAGTTTTTATCTCCAGGAACAGCTTGGAATTGGTGTGAGCCTTAACCAATGACTGAGTGAAATCACTGAATAATTTTGCCTCTCAATCTGTGGAGGGGAGATAATAATAGCATTTTAAGCAGAGAGATACAGTGTTGCTGGTCTGGCTGAGGTTGTAGTTGCTTTTTAATGTCGTAGTGGGCCTATCTGACCTCAAAGGCACGCGCATGAACTACACTCACCTTACTCAGATGAATCCCCAGCTGGCAGATTCCTGAATGAGGCAGGTTTAAAATGCATGAATGCTTGCGCACGTTAAATGGTATGTTTGGTGATGGGTAAAGGGAATATGCGAGAGCATAAATGAATTTAGTCAGGAAATGTATTAGCAGACTTGAAATTACTATCCCAAACACTTTCTGAAATGTTGCACGATTAGATGGTAATGCAACACCCACCATTTGAGTAGCAACACGCTGTGGGCCACAGTTCTCAACTGAGCAGTGTTGTGGTACTTTTCCTTAAAAGCATTGCAACCTCTGGGCTGAGGCATGATTCAAGCCACTGAAAGATAATTGTGTGTGTGCATGATTACCTTAGCGGGCCACAAACACTTCTATGTCGCCAAAGCTTCAGCACTAAACGTTTGTCATGCTTGTTGTTCTATAATGCTTTGAATTGGATTATGTCATTTTTGAGCTATTCTCTTCTGTCACTATGGATGTGCTTGCCTTTTGCGTAGAAGATGAATTGAGTGTTGTGTACTGTAATATTGTTTTGATGTGATGTTAAGCGAACGTTATAGGCCTGTGAGAAAAAGAGCCCACTTCAAAAGGCTTTGTTCAGTTTTGTTGCTATGTTTTGATTTTTGAAGATGCACAATACATGTGTGTGTTATAGTCACATGTTTTAAAGTTAAGCAGCAATATGCTGTTGCGTATTGCATAAGAACTTTATGTCAGTAACCGATTATGTTGGGAACATTTCGTTGCAGGTCTTACGATCAAATTATAGGAACACTACTTACGTACGTTTTCAAATGCCATTACGTTTTCGCAGCACATCATTCGAGAAAGGTTTCCCATGTGTTGCGGGTTGTGTTTGTTTGCAGGCACGGCTCTGACTGGATGTGTACGTGCTTACTTGAGGTCTGTGGAAACTGAACAATTCATACCACAAGAACCACTCCCCGTCAGGCAAGACCTGCTCAGGTGTCTCGGATCTGGTTTAATAAAACATTGTGGCTGCCTGAGTTCCCCGGGGAGGGTTAGAGAGGGGAGGAAGGGGTGAGGAATAGGAAACAGGGAGAGGGGCTGGGACCAGTGGACCGAGAAAGCGGGAAGGAAAAATGCAGAGCGAAGGTAGAAAAAAGTGTGACTTTCTTAGGCTAATGAGGATCACTATAAGCAGGGCAGATGGGCAGGGTGAGGCGTATGACACGACGTCTCAGAATGATTGGCTCCAACAGCCCCCCGGTACAGGCCTTCGACCATAGGGTGCCCTCAACCACCACAAGTGGAAAGGAGCAAATCCAGGTTGGGTATTATGTCGCTGTCCTTTGTTAGCCTTTTGTTTCACTGCCATCTTAATGAAGACTCGCAGAGTTTTATTTGGGCTCCATTTTGAACCATGTGCTGCAGTGCCTGGGAAGTGATATAAAGACCTTTTTCCTGTGAGAGGATTAGCTGATGGAGGTGACTCAGTGATCAATGTAATTACCTGAGATTTCGTTTCATATCTTTCCAAATACCCCTCCTTAGTCTTTCTGCCTGTGTGTCCCTGGCGTATGTTTCTCCTTCTTTGATTCGTGTCTTCGGATCCACGAGGGCAGCCAGAGTTCAGAGTCGAAGCTGGGGCAGCAATGTCAGGTCACATAAGAGACGACATCCATTCCATTCCCCACTCTCCAACCAGGAACCCAATTCTACTCCGCTTAGCAACTTTGTCTACAGAGACAAGGACATGCAAACAGACATCTTGTGATGGACTCTAATTTTAACAGGATTATTGGCCACACCATAGTTGAACTCTTCATGGGGTGTTTTGATTAGCGAATCTTAAATGTTTATTTTCTTCCGGACGGTGCGAAGGAATACCATGACAACCGTGATGGTCTTTTCAGCCATTTTCCCTAGAGCCTTAGCAGAGTACCAGCGTTAGGAAAATTAACGGCATTAACAACGTTTTTTTACAAGATTCGTAATTATCTTCCTTGGTCATTAATGCCCAGAAGGCTGCCTGGTAGATAAGATCCATAGAACCACTGCCAGCCAACAATGTGGAACCAAGGAAAGAGGTAGGCGGGGTGTATCAAAGAAGACCAAGACGAGGACCGTTTTTTGTGTGCATAGCAGAAATTTGTCCTTTATGTAACCCATTTGCATTCCCTAATTTGACAAAGTCCTAATCTTTATTATTGTTCAAGAGCGTGCCGAGAATAGATGTACTGGAGTAGCAGAAAGGTTAGGACAACAATAGAGGGGAGACAGAAAGAGAGCAGAGGAGGAGGATTGCGAAAGAGAAAAGAGTTAGATGCTAGGCTTAGGGTAGAGAAAGGAGGAGAGAGCATGAAAAGAGATGCCTTTGTTCTGGCTTCTTTAGTGGAAATCAATGATACTCTGCCTCTATGACTCAAGAGTCACTGCAATTGATGCCTACCTAAAGTGCGTCAGCCTGCATGTGGGTTTGGATGGTTGGCTATTTGTATGCATTTCTGTTAACATTTTTCCAACTTACTCTAGGTGTCTTCCCTCTGTGAATGCCCATCACACCCTCGTCCTCGCGGTGTGCCTGCATATGTGCCTGCTCAGCAGAATCTTGCTTCCCAATTGGCCAAACGTAGCACCCTCATTAGCATGTCAAAAGACCCCGCTAAACACCCCTCCTTAAGGGACATCACTTTAGGTACTTTTCTCCCTCGTCGTGAGATACATATCATCCTTCGGTTTCCACGGTGAAGCCTCCTTTGTCTGCAGAAAGCACGTGTCTTATTCACGTTGGGAGAACGATGACATACATTGCTGCCTGTGGACAGGTGTAAAAATAAAAAAAGTTAACTTTTGCAAATATCGAAAAATCCTCGATGTTTAGCCTACTTTATACCGGATAAGAATCCACACGTCACGCTTCTATTGAACTGTAGTGGGTGTCATAGTCCATGGAAAAGCGGCAGTAGTAGTGACTAGGCTATTTAGAAACTATTGTAGGGAAAGGTTAAGCTTCAGTAGAGTTGACCTTTTAGGAGCTGGGGGCCTTTTCTATTTACCTGTATGGGCAGGCAGGCCCTGTTCAATGCACACCCCTACACTATGTTAAGGTGGTGTAAGATGTAAGCGAGAGCGAGTGGGTGGGTTGCATGACCGAACCTTTGGAGAGGTCTCTCTGGCTTGAAAAACAAATCTTTTTTTTCTTTCAGGTCTTTGTAAACGCCTCCGCATTGGCAGAACAACACAAGAAGCCCCCACACGTCAAACGGCCCTCTATAGATTTCAAGTATAATGTAGCTCATGTAGCCCCTTTAATCAGCATATTTTTTTGCATATAATTGATCACGCTTGATTGTGCAGCAACTCTCTGAAGTTCTTGGTGTTCAAACGTGTGCCTGAAGGTCCCACATAACTCTATCCTCCCACTCTAATCATTGCCCAACAATGAAATATTAGATGATTAGTACTTTAGGAAACTTTAAGACATTATTTAGACCTATTCAATTAACTTTATAGGTCCGAGCTTGCCATGGGGGGGAAAAACCTTGAGGCCTATATTTTAATATGCTGCTTTGTTCATATTTCTAGGTCAGTATGTGTGTGTGTTGGGGATGGGGGACTGGTCTGTAACTGCTGGTACTAGCTGTTTCTTTTTGGCCTTGAACTCCCACTGAGACAGCTTATATAACCCTATTAGAGCATTAATTTGGATAGATGCTGGTTCCTATGATCTTTAATCCACAAATGAACACCCGTCATTTCCCCTGGCCCTACCCCTGCTTCCCATTCATCCCCTGCTCCTGCAAGGCATCCTGGGCCAAGGGGAACCTCTAATCGATGACTGTGTTCCCAGGAGGACGGTAATGAATGTGTGAACCCAAGCCAGCTGAAGGGGAGCATGTCTCTACAGAGCAGGGCTCGGTTTAATTAGGCTTGTTTATGTACCAGAGGATTTAAGAGGCAGAGGAGCTACGACGGCTGGAGGAACGTTGAGTGTTACAAAGAACCTGGTGGAAGGACTGATACGCCACAGCTGTGCTGTCGACGGGGCAGTACATGAACAGGAGGGAGAGTAGGTTTGAGTTGACCTTGGGTGTTTTCCCATTCATCCTCCTTCAGTAGAGATGTCGATCTCTTATGTCCCTTAAGGGTTGATAATACTTGTGTAGCTGTACTGAGATTGTGCCGTAATGCATGTGACCAATATTCGTTTGACCTAAATGCTGATACAATTTGAAGAACGCTGTCAGTGGTTTAAGAGGGGAAGCATTAGGTAGCGTATGAGTTGTGGTAACTAACTGATGGTTGTCACTGGCTTATGTGACTTATAATCGATGACCTCTTCAGCACACCATATACCCACCCGCATGTTACCTGTCATGACATCCCATTGTAATACAAATTTACTCTTACAGACAAATGCTTTCTGTGTCACTGCAAGAGTAACAATTCTTTCTGGGGTTTTTTACGCAATGACCAATCAAAAGCAAGAAATCTGCAAGGTATTGGTGATGGAGAAGAAAGGTAAATATTGTAGTAAAATGGGTGAGTCTCAACTGACTTAACAGTGGGGGCTTTAAATCTTAGCTGCTGTAACGTTGGACCTAAGCTTCTTTGAATGATTGCATGGCAAAGAAGATTGCGTATTTGAAGAACTAAACAAAAAACTGGACGATACTTATCTTACCTACTTTTGTTTTTAAAGCTGGAAGTTGTATGATACTACTCTAACATTAGTGCCAAAAAAAGCAGTGCGTTTTGCCATGGAGTGCTACATTTTAATTGGTTTCCCAGAAAAAGTATGTCAGACAGTCAAGTGTGGTTGTGCACAGCATAATTAGAACAACATGTTCTCTCCATTATTAGACTAATTACACAAAGAAACTGAACAAGTGAAAAATAAATTAAAACCAATTGTGAAAAGTAAATTGTAACATTATCTCTTGGACAGCCCACCTTCGATGGACAATGCATTCATCTGGTGAAACAACCCTACCGTGGGGACAGAATGAAAGAGTGATCTTTAAAAAAGAAAAAAATAAGCTTCACACAATGAGAGGGAAGAATGAGGTGCTTAGAACTTTGTAATTGTAGCTATGGGCGCAGGCTGATAGATGGTTGAGCCATGTCTACACCTTCGACCGGCACTGGAGGACTACATTCATTTTTGGAGAAGAGAAGACACTGTGTGTGTGTGTGTGTGTCAGCTGTAATTGGAGAGATAAAGTACATTCTCTGCACATTAAAGAGATAAAACACCTTGTTTTTCTCTTTTCTTCAACATTGTTTTCGGAAAACGCTCAGATCGCGAAAGTGTTACTCTTGTCAACTTTGTTGACGTGACTCTCCCTCTCTTTGTGTGCCTGTAGGTAACTTGAAGGAGAGCCACTCATCTGTGGAGCAGACCGTCATGGCGCTAGAAATGGAGACTGGGCTTCATGAAGAGCCCTTGCCACCGCCAGCTCAACAGAGACGTCCGGCAGTAAGGCTGGTCCACTATTAGCGAGAGCAGACTGACTGTCTATCTTACTGTGGCATTATGTGCTGAAAGTCACTCACAGAGAGAGAGCGAGTCAAAGTGCATATCTCTCTCTCTCTCTCTCTCTCTCTCTCTCTCTCTCTCTCTCTCTCTCTCTCTCTCTCTCTCTCTCTCTCTCTCGGACACTAGTCTTAATGACAGAGAGGATCTCGG
>JAVQIZ010082035.1:0-15826 GCA_036023535.2 Galaxias brevipinnis
AGATGTTGATCTAAGCTTTTATTTTTGATCACCGAGTTGTGTGTGTGTGTGTGTGTGTGTGTGTGTGTGTGTGTGTGTGTGTGTGTGTGTGTGTGTGTGTGTGTGTGTGTGTCCTAGTATTGTGTGGGTGTTTCCCCCGTCTCTCCCCTCTCACTATCACTCTAGATCCAGGTCCAGCTGCTGTCAATTACCCCTCTCATCGTCAATCATCTAAGCCAATCAGAAGTCTCCAGTCAGTCTCCAGTCAGCAGATGAGCATCCCCTCTCTCTACTCTGTATTTGTTAGGCAGTCACCCTGTTGAGAGCTTGTTTGGTGTTTGTCATCAGTCAACCAGTTTATGTCAGTGATCGTATGTTGACCTGTTTGTAGTGCCACTTCGGCTCTCTCTTGTTTGCCAGTAGAAGTGTTCGTTTTCCTTTTTGTAACCCGTCCGTGACTGCAGTTTGCCATTGGCCTTTGTAATACTTCTTACTTAAGTTCTATTTCTGCACCCTGTGCAGTGTTTCGTGTATTGTTTTCGTATTCTCCCACAGGAGCAAGGAGACAGGTAAGATACCCATGGGTATACATGGTACACCATACATGGTACACCACGTAGGTAACGTACTCTGTATTAGCTCAATAGTTTAAGAATGCGTGCCTCCCACTGTTTAATTTTAGTTTTGCCTAAGTTTTGTTAGGCAGTTAGCCCTTTTGATTATTACTTTTATTTGGCACTGTTCTGAGTCCTCTTGACTTCCTGTGTGAGATTGTAAATAAACCCTTTAAATGTAGTACACTTGTTTTCCTTCATTTAATATCCTGCCCTTAACACCTGGCGTATTCAACAACAAGTTGTCACAAACCCCAGTCGGGGTCTTAACATAAGGTCAAGAATTAACCAAAAGTGTTAACACCTACACTATGATCCTTAACAGTGACTAGTTTGTCAATCTATGTATTATTTGGAACCACTTGCTCTGCTGTAATCAATCAGTAGGAATCTCACATTCATATCCTTCTATAAGGAGCTGGCACTCTGCGCCTGCGGGGCAAGGGGACAGATCACACCACTGGACTTCCTCACAGCGCCGCCCTGCTGTGTTGGGAGGGCAGGTGCAGGTGAAGTCATCCCACATGGTGTGGCACATGCCTCCATTTAGACAGGGGTATATCTGGAAGGTATAATCCATTTTAGAGCATAAACTCAGATCAAGAAAATACATTGCAAATGGCCATGCATGGTGATGGATGTCCAAGCACCAAGCTATACAAGTTGTCTACTCACACTGCAGGTGTTGTCCCCAGTGCAACCAGCAGTAATGTTCTCCATGAAGTCCAGATGGTAGGACTGTCCAGGGATATCCAGGCCAAAGAACAGCAGTCTCCTATTGTTTACCTTCAGGTCCTGGATGCAACCTTTAAAGGAGCCGCCAAAGGCTGAGGCATCCGTCTCCTCGGTCAGCCCCCCTACGTAAAACAAGTCCCTGGGCTGCACACTGACACTTCTGACATCCAGCACACCCTGTCTCTGGGCAGACACCGCCAGGACCATGCGATCTCCCTCGACCACCATGCTCACAAAGTGGATGTTGCCGTCGTTAACCACACTCTCCCCCATCAGGCTCTCCAACTCGTTGAGCTGAACTTTGACCTTGCCCTCGTCCAGCCACATGCGCAGGTATTGGCTGGTGCTGTTGGCCAGCACCATCAGGAGGCCTCGGGGTTGTCGCGTGCGCATGAAGAAAGAGACGCTGACGCTGTGGTCGGTGTCCTCAAGCACAGTAAACACCGCCAGGCTCGTAGAGTCCTCACTCCCAAAACGAGCTGTCTCAGATTCTACAGTGACAGATAGAAAGTGAGGAGGAAGTGGAGAACATTAAATAATGTAATAGCCAATATCAATCATAAAAAAAAAAAATTTAACGAGTATACCTCATAAAAATAAGTTGATTGTATACTACTACAGCTGAGTTTATTGTATATATTAGTTGAAGTACACATAAAGTTGCAGACACTTAAAGGCTAATGACGTGCTAATCAAGTACATAACATGTACAGTTACACTTAAGTACACTTCAAATGTTTGGAGAGAAAAAATAACATTTGAATAGTTTTCACCTATAGGTCTGCAAGTAAAAGCAAATGCCAAATTGTACGTTATTTTGCCCCCATCAGCAGTTTCCCCTGTGGTAGTCAGCCTGGAGCAGCAGGGCTGACTGGCCCACAAACCATAATACTGCAAACTGATAGAGAGGATCCATAACTATCATCACTGATCTCTGACCTTAGGCAACAGCCACTCGGAGCACTGCTACTTTCATCCCATTTCACACATATAGAGGCATCATAAAACACACACACACCTCAAAACTATGACAAAAACCTGTGGGGTTCTTTTGCCAAAAGTTGTTTGTTGCTAGTTTTAAAGGGTTTTCCTATAGGAGATTGCATTCACTAATCTACGGTGATGTCATAAGGATATTAATAGCCCCACTGGAAAAACAAGCAACATAACACACTGAATACACAGTTACAATTTCAAGGAAAAACTGTTAAGCCGCATGCCTTCTCTTATGTTACATGCCTTTCACTCTATATGGAACTCTATGTTGTTGTTAACTACAGCACAGTTACAGTGCAAACCGTTATGTCAACACACTAATCCTGTCAGAAAAGCAGCAGTCCATGACTCCTGATATCCCTGACTGCAGTTTCCTCCCAAACGAACTGTGAACTAAACCAGCAACAACCCAGAAGGACAATGTCACCTTCCATTGTTTTTCAAACAGTCGAGTTTAAACGGAAGCAGTGGTATGAAATTATCTTTCAGAGCTACCTGATAAGTGCTCTTTGTGTTATCTGTCCTGAGTGGAGCTGTGTCTTACCTTCAGTACAGTCCTGTCCCTCGTAGGGCCTGGGGCACCTACACCGGTAGCTCTGCCAGAGGTTGGTACAGTGGCCTCTGTTCTGGCAGGGGCTGTCCAGGCAGCGGTCTCGGTGGCTGCAGCCGGGAGTGACATTCACTGCTGAGTCGTTTAGCCATTCCTCCGGAACCACCAGCTGGTGGTCCACGATCACATCACGCAAGCAGCCGATGAACGCCGGCCCCAGGGTCTTGCCAGCGGACCCATTAAGACCCTCCATCACCCCTCCAATGAAGGTGTTCTGGGGAAAAGATTCCAGTAACTTCATCTCAGCCAGAGAGCTGTGGAGAGGGGCCTCCGTCTCACAGACCTGCTCCTCACAAAGCCCACTATCATCCATCAGCCAGAGGCTGAGTAGCCCGCCTCCTAAAACGACCTTCACAGAATGCCATTCCCCATCTGTGATGTTATGGGAAAGCTCCAGAGTCTGTTTGGGGGGATCTGCCTCACCCTCACCCTCCCCCCGGGAGTCTTCCATGGTCAGGGTGAGCCGCAGCGTCCCCACCTCGAGCTCCAACCCCAGAAGAAGCTCTCCCCTGCTCTGATGGAAGAGCACCGCTCTGGGCAGCACAGTCCGGAAGCTTAGGATGATGCGACTGTTGGCTTCAGAGGCCACCAGAGGGTTCTGTATCAACAAGTAGCCACCATGCTCAAAGGAGAAAGTAGTGGGGGTCTGGCAGAGGTGTCCTGTGAAGCCAGGGGAACAGGCGCAGGAGTATCCATGCACCCCATCAGTCAGGAAGGGGATGCAGGTGCCCTCGTTCTGGCACTTGTTGCCCTTACAGCCCACCAGTTCCTCAGCACAGTCCCAGCCCCCATAAAGGACACCATCTTGGCTCTGCTGGGGGCAGTGGCACACATAGCCACCTACCGTGCTCTCACAGCTTGCCCCATGCTGGCACAGATTGGATTCACACTGATCTATAATCTCCTCACAAAGGGCACCTGGAAGCACAAAAGAAAAGAGAAGGTATCAACTTCAAGTGACAAAGTTCCCTATTAACACCCCGTTCACTGCTGAAACTAAAGAATCTAGGGGAAAGTCACAGTTGCTTACTGTTTGGCACCCCCAAGAATCATTCCTGCTCTCTTCTACATGTTCTTGCAGTCCAAAGCTGGATTACTATTCAAATAGCCTTCTAGAGTACACTTTGATACAAAATATGAAACACTTAAAGCAGTGTCATTATTATTATTATTTTCCAGCATTACACTTCAAGGATTTGAATATGATACTGCCAGTCCCTTCAGAAATTTCCGGGTCAAGGATAATTAAACTGATTGTACTAAATGTTGTACAAAATAATTGGTCTATACGCCTTTGACAAAACACTGTCATTACATCCAGACTTACATGCAACTGTAAGTCACGGAAAAGTATTTATTGCCGACTAATCCTACATTTAACAATGAACTGGAACAATAAAAGAAAAGTAGCCTTGTCTACTTGCACTACTTAAATTACATTGATAACAGACAACATGTTGGTCAACCAACTTCTAAATGGGCATTAAATCGAGTCACATTACCTGCACTGAGCAAAAGAATGCCCCAAGCCCATGCTGCGACTGTCCCCATAGAGACACTACAAGCTTCCATCACCGGTCCACTGTTCAACCACACGCTCATCTAGAAACATCATGTTACTCAGCTTGTGTAGAATCGCATTGTGAGCAACGGCCATCCTTATGTTGGGCTACTTTTAACCACCTCTCTACAGCAATGTAAAGCAGACTGTTGTTAGGCAGCACACTGGCAAAGCCTGCTTCTGAGGATTACTCTAATGCAATTTGACCATCTTACAGAGTGAATGCCGGCCACTGGTC
The DNA here is from genome assembly GCA_036023535.2 of Galaxias brevipinnis. NCBI lineage: Eukaryota > Metazoa > Chordata > Actinopteri > Galaxiiformes > Galaxiidae > Galaxias > Galaxias brevipinnis. The sequence goes on from JAVQIZ010082035.1 coordinate 4,734, forward strand.
AAGAGTCGATTTTTAGAACCCTGCTTTGAGCAGCAACTACTTTCTTACAAGACTTGTATAAGCAGGTAGACTGGAATTTTGCAATTAGGTAATTAAAGTAAGCACACTAATGTAAAAAGCTGAATGAACCTTTTTGGTTATACCTTGGTAAATACATTTAATCAAGTGGTTGGGTAAACCATATCTTCGTAACTTTCTCCAAATGTTTTAATTCAAACATTAAAAGGATTTTGTCCCAAAACATTTTTGGAAAGGTGAAACTGACAGATGTCTCAAAATAAACTCAGTTAATTTTCATACGCAAGTCATGAAACTCTGGAAAATTGCTTTGGTGACCGTGCTCACTGCTCAGGTGCTGCTGTTGTTACCTGTAGTTCCTGGTAGACAGCTGCATTTGAAGACATGCCTGAGGTCATAGGGAGTGGGGAGTGGTAACTTAGATTCATCGACATCCTGCCAGGAGAGCTCTATGCAGTGGCCCCCATGCATACACGGGCTTCTGCTACACGCAGTAACATTCAACTCACAATGACGACCCTCAAAACCTGGTCGGGAGGGAGACAATGACAATCAATGTGAGGCTTGGGGTTGGGCAGATAAAACACAGACACATTACATTCATGCACACAAAGCCACGCAAATACTTACCCACACACAAACATTTTGTCTTCCCAGATAACAAAGAAAAAATAAAAACATTTTCTGGTGTACACTTCACAGTTGTATGTGTGAGTAGCGGGTGGTGATAAGGTGAGGTGTGTTCTCCCCTCACACGCACCTTTAACTTTAGCCACAGACAGGGCATTAGCCCAAGTTGCTGTGATTAAGAGCCAGTCTGAGCTGGGCACTGATCAGGTGCACTATTCCCTAGTTCCAGATTTTGATGTGTTTTGTTAGGTTTTCCTTCTCTCGGGTGGACGGAAGATTCTGGTTATACTGTACCTGGCAGGCATTCACAAGTGTAATTCCCCTCATACTCCATACAGGGGGCGTTGTTGAGACAAGGCTGGGACATGCATGGATGGACAGGTGTTTTACAGTTTGGACCAAGAAATGATGTCTGAGAGCAGTCACAGCTGTACCTAAGATGTAGAATGTTCAAAACTCTAAACCAATGTCACTCAGTAGTATTCTACATTATATTCCCTTATTGAGATTAAGAAAATATACGATACAAAATATGAATTGGTTTGATATTATTATTTCACAATGAGTAACTTACCCATTCACACTATCTATACACAGAGCCCCATTCTGGCATGGCTTGTCTTGGCACTCATCGACATCAATTTCACATCTGTTGCCCCGGAAACCAGGCATACAGGTGCATGTGAAGTTGTTGATGTAGTCATGGCAACTGCCGCCATTAAGGCAGGGCTGGGATTGACACTCGTCAATCTGGACCTCACAGGTTGCACCTGTGAACATCAAAGCCAATGTGACCCAGAGGATCGGTGACCTTGTCTCTGATCCTTGTGTTGCAATATGAAGCAACAGCCCATCTGGATCGACATCATGTAGAGGAAAAACACCACATTGTTCCACCAGTGGCTCCTCTTTGGTGAACAATTTGCAGTTACTGCGGTTCTTATTTAAACCTACTGATTCAGATGACATAGGGTACAGGCCAGAAGATGCTAGCCATACGATTTACTAAATTACTCACTTATAAAGCAGTATTCTAAATTGGGGACATGCCACAATAACTATGCTGTTACAGTAAAATGACTATTTAGAAGTCCAGTTTACAGAATAGAATTATACCATGCAGTGTTTATCAACCTGCCACTAGAGGGTGGGCATGTGGCATTCATTGTGTTAAATCCTTTCACTGGGGAGCTAGCATTTCGACAAAGCAAAACAATACACCAAACACCCACCAGACAGCACGGCAAACATAAGCCTTCCGTGAGCCTTGGGGAACTGATGGGAAGTAGAGAATGTCTGGTCTGCCCCCACTAACTAACCTGTGTATCCAGGTGTGCAGATACAGGAGTACCGTCCCACTCTGTCCACACAGGCAGCACCGTTCCGGCATGGCAGGGAAACACACTCATTGACATCCAGTTGGCAGTGTTCTCCCTGGAAGCCTGGCACGCAGAAACATAAGTAGCCATCCCCACGGCTGCGGCAGATAGCACGGTTGTTGCAAGGGTTTGGGGAGCACTGGTCAGTTCCATGGGGTGGCGTCTGCGAAGGAGCACCTGGAGACAGATTAGAGCACCATCCACCAAGCCTTCATTAGCTTCACTCATTTTCCTATATAGTACTTACTGTACAGCGAATAGATTCTTAAATTCTTAGAGGCATGTGCAGTGTGGGCATCGTGAAGTAAATTCTTGTCCAATGTAATACACCTTTTTTGGTTTAACTTCTGATCTCTGCTGAGGACTAAGTGGACTTTTTCCCACCATAAAAAATCATGATATTCACGTATATTCATCATACATGCAATTGTCAATCCATCAGTCCACTTTTCATATTACACATTATAAGCAACACACTATGTAGTATCAGGCGAAACATGATTTATCTTCCTTAACTTAGAAAAGGCCCTAAACGCTCCCTCATTGCTGGTGCAAGGACATTCACAAACGTAAGGGCCTCACAAAGCACCGCTCGCCTCCATGGCAACCAATTCCACGGTTCAGCTTTTGTATTCGATCTATTGCCATGGTGACTGTATTCAGACAGAAGTCAGTCATTGAAGGCATTTTTATCCCTCCATTCATAGCTGTTTGGCCTCTAATAATCAGCGGGGTAGGAGTGGCACACGGCACGATTTTTCTCTCTTGTGGCTTTTTTTTTTTTATAAAACATCTTGTAATACATATAATGAAGCTATCAATCAACACATTTCTTAATGCGTGGCTTACTATGTTTTCCCACTTTAAAGCAATAAACACTAAAGCACAGCCTAGTGCCATTCTTATTTATTTGGTATGTTTCTCGTAATTGTAAGATGTATATAGCTACATCGATTGTACAATTACAAGAGGGCATCTTGTGCGCAATGTAGGAGAGCAAGAGCACATTACACAAGGTAAAATGCACAATAAACCAGAATAATGGACTGATTATTGGGAGGTACCGATATGTAGGGCTTATGATCTCACTGCAAATACACAAGTGTCAGTACAATTTTTAAATAAACAAATAAAAAGGATTTGTATTTGTCAGTCCAATTAAAAAAAAAAAAATGTAGGCCCTAGGGAAAAACATGGTTATTATAGTATTCAAACTAACCCTGTATAACGTAAAAACATTCTGTAGAAAGGAGAGAAACAGTTTAACAGCATTAAGGCCCTGAAACATAAGGGTTTTCTTGGTGACATATAAGATGAATATAGAATGACCTCCTTGACACATCCAGAGGGCAGAAACATGGGGACCCCATCAGAAGTGATGAGCCATGTAATGAGAGGAATGCCAATGAAGAGACCAAAGGGATTTAAGCACAAGGAGAGTGGCTCTAACAAGCTGTACTAATGTGAAATGTGTTTCTATTTAGATGCCTACGTTAGGCAAAAAGGAACGTGCCATGATAAAACACATGATCACAGAATGGATTCAGGACTTCTCATGGTCCAGGATTAAAGTGAGAATACAACACAAATATATATTTGTTTATATCATCAGACTGAACCGCATGTAATGTGTAATGTGTTGATAAGAGAAAATATGTCTGTGACAATTCTGGTCTTCTCAATGCCTGTTAATGGGCAACTGCTCGTTCCCTCCTCTTCTCACTGTACGTAGGAGTCAATTACCCAGAAAGTCTACAGATTTTTTTCAACAGCAGCTTATGGGTGTCTAGACCTCATCTCAGCATGAACCTGGTTGGAGGTTCATGTTGGAGGGTGCATAGGGGTTGTTTAGGGTGATCTCATGTGTCTGTGGTGGTCTGGCCATATGTTGACTATGACAAGGACTCTGACTAGGTCAGACAGAGTATCACTGAGGGCCTGGGTACACACAACATCCCATATCAAGATGTAGACATGTACTTGAACGCACACACACACACACACACACACACACACACACACACACACAAACTGGCTCACAGTCACCCACGCTCACAACCACAAACACCAACCATCAACACAAAACGTTATTGTGACTACAATCACTGAATTAATTTAAGTGTTTCTAAGTTTGTAGCTATGTCGGTAAACATATTTTTTTAAAACCCTATTAATTGGCACAGCCTGCTGGTGCAAACACCACTTTACGAATAACTCATCGTTTGTTGTAATCCATTTTTTTCTCAGTATTAGCTTGGCCTTCAGCTACATGCATGTGTGAATACCAGGATTCAAAAGCAGTACTCATTTTGTGTTCAAAGTGTGGTGCTGACAATTAAGCATCCCCTCCTATAGCATGTAAGGATTCTTTCATATGCTAATAGGTGGTGCAGCTCTTTTGTTCACTGCTATCTCTGCAACGTAGCCGTCATAGCACACATGTGGGGGACCTGCCATGTCTTCCACCTTGGCTGACTGATGCTTTTCTGGCTCTACTAGTTTGTTGTTTGAGTTGTGTTGATAGAACCTGTTAGTGGGCGTTGTGTGGAGTCACAGGAGATGTATGTGTCTCGTTCCTCCACCACCACCCTCCACCCTACCCCCCATGGGGTCTTACGTTATCCCCCTTTGTTAGATCTGTCTTTGTATTTGAGGTTCTTACAAAAATGTGCCACAGGCACTATGGGACAGAAATGATGTCACCAAGTTCTTCTAATTTAAATTCAGGTCATGCTAGTAAGAATGCATGTCAAATTAGAGTCCTAAACCAGCATCCTAAATGGGTAGTGTAATAGCCTACAATATAACGTATCAAACAAATTAAATAATCATGTTATAGATATGTCTATAAAAACGTTTGGATGGACAAGTGTCAGAGGGCCAAACCATGAAGGTTGAACTGAAGAACAAAGCCTTTGTAAGAATAGACCAGGAAGATTATAAGGCTAAGGGTTAATTTATGACATGTCTTTCAGTCCACCAAGGTGATTGTAGCTTATACTGTGAAACAGCACAGAATATAACAGAGAATAGTTGTACATCAAATGTTTAGTTCAATTATTCAAGTCCAAACTCAAATGGTCCAATGGCTATATCAGCCACATACGCTTCATTAAAGTTATGTAGTATTGATCATCAAAGAACATCAAATAAGTTAAACCATCGATAGATAATGTCAAACAATCACAAGAAACCAATACTAGGCCTACTTGCTCTAAACATACTTATTTACTTACTTTAAGCCCCATAATATTTCAAATAAAAAAAGATAACTTACCATCTAAAGCTAAAAATGAGAGGAATATGGTGATAGTAAATATGTCAGATCTCAAATAACGCAATAAATCCATATTTCTTATAGAAAATCATCCTGATATGTTCTTAAAAGCATGTCGTCTGGATCTCTGCTCCCAAATCTGCGGCGTGTGTTGTCAATATAACACCCACTTGAGGATCTCTCCAATCGCTTGATGCACGTTTACCCAGTGGCGCACCAATAGGCTCTGAGTCTTCTGCTCCTCAGTGGATCCTTGAATAAAATGTGATCGCTATAAAAAGACTGCTGAGAGAAGACGAAGTGTTCTGTACAGGTTAATCTTATATATTCCATGTAACTATTGACATGTGATTTTATTGGCATAAAATGTATTATTCAAAGACAAATCATTCAAATTTAACGTTAGCCTTTTCATATAAATAACATTCACGCCAATAACACCATTACATAATCTCAATTACACACATAGCTAAACTATTTTCACAAACAAACAAATTATCTGGACAGAACAGATTTATTTTAAACAATTAAGCAACACTGGAAGAAATAAAGCATATGTATATATATATATATACAGCTTTAAAGAGACGCGCTCATGTTATTTAGTTGCAAATGAGTTTAATTGACTTCATTCAATAACAAATAAATAGTACTCCTTTCTGATTTTGAAAAAAAACAAACTTAGAACCATCACATTCAGAGCTACAACTACTGCAACTGTCTGCATATGGTTATACATAATTTGATTACTCATACCTACATTTAAACCTAGGGCGTGGCTAAATTTGTTTAAACACTTTGTGGGTCTCTGATAGGCGGTTCATCGCTTGTTTGCGTCGATTCAAGTTTCCCTTTTCATCTATTGGATTGCACTCAGCAGCTCTAAGTTCCTATTGGCTAGAAAACCAACTCTCCCAAATTTGAAACTGTCTTGTGTGGTTGAGTGTGGCAGACGTGGATTCGTGCAGTTAACGTTTATTCGAAAGCAATGCTGTGTTTTTACTGACATTCGTGTGTTAGGTTAGTGTCATGGAGTGCGCACACTTAGCCTCTACATCCTAGTGCTGTAGCTGGTAAGCAATGTTTGAATCCTGTAGTATTTTATTGACTTTTGAAAACCCGTTATCATTTTCGCAAGAGGTTTTTGAAACGTTAGAAATCTTGAAGAGGAAGCAGCGTTAGATACTTTGTTTGCTAGCTAGCTAGCGAACCATAGCCTGATAACTTCATCGAAATGGCACAAATATCACCGCGAAGGGGATTTCTTGACTTCAGTCCCATTAAGGATTGCAACTCAACTGGAATTGCTTCCGAAAATAAAGAAAACACAACACCAATTTTGAGTTTAATTCAGTTTTCAAGAGCGCCATTTTTAACATTTGGAACTGTGAAGTTAGGAACATCAAAATCATCTGTTCTACTCATCGAAAACCCATCTGATGCAACAACAGAGGTTACGATAGACAGAATTGCATCGACAAAAGGTTTTTCTGTGGCTGCGAGCCAATTTACAGTTCAAGTAAGTGAACGTTTAAGTTTAATATTGGTAAAAACATCTAGTCCCTTAGTGAACCAGGATTGCAACAGTAAATTAATCTTGATAGGACTAGCCACGCGTCTAACTGATTCAATAGCTCTGAGTTCCACATCTTAACGTTATCAAAAACATTCCATAATACTATCATTTATGGTAAAATATCTTAAGCAGTGTTCTAGTCCTAATGTATGCATTTGCATGTCCTTGATTTGTAGCCTCGAGACTATTTCAGTTTGACAATAAGTTGGACGCCAACAGAAGAAGGTGGTGTCCGGGAGTTAATCATTTTCAGTGCAAATGGTGTGGTTAAACACCAAGCGGTACTTCTTGGCAGAGCAGAAGCAATTAAAAAGAAAAAGGTAACATTTAACCCACCTGTGTGTTTTATTAATAGTATTATTTGATAGTCAGATCACACAAGTCATATAGCTTACTATGTGTGCATCATCTTTATTTGTTTGTCTTACTTTAGAGAAGTTTATGGGACTCCATAAAGAACAAAAATGGTGCGGATCTATCTGTCAGAAGCAAGAAATTGGATACCTCTCTAAAAACTGCAGTCAACAAGACCTTCCATGTTTCCCGAAAGCCACAATACAAGCGTGAAAAGCCACGGAGTCCTCTAGCTCCTGTTAATGACAAGATGGGAGTCAGAGAGAAATCATTATCAAGGTGCAGCCCTGCTGAGGATCCCTCTGACTGGTCTGAGAAGCAGAGAACCAAACCCTCTCAAAGGCAAAGGTCTTTAGGGCTCTCAGATCAGACAAATGCTCTGGAGAACTCCCCGGTTGTTTTTCTGGTCCCTGCTATAAACGTAATTGACTCTTCTGATAAAGCAAATAGCATTCACGTAGGTACACCTGAACAAAGAGAACTCGTCAGATTGCTGAACAGGACACTCTCTCCTGTAGGCACACCAGATAGGTTAAAAATCCTCATGCCCTGCATCCAGTCCGTTCAGAGCACAGTGACTGCCCCAACTAATGATGACACAGATGAGTGCAAAACCGTGTTGCCTGGAACACCTGTCTTGTCTGTCAGAGATGCTCTAGCCCTCATTGAGAGTGATCTTACTCATGTTGTCGGTGCAAGCCCTCCAAATGCATGTTCAAGCTTTGACTTCTCAGGCTCGTTGGAATCAGCCAATGAGAATATTGGATGTGGGCTCAATAAATCTGTGCTCAAGTTAATGCCTGATAGCCCTGTAGAAACAGAATCTAACCTACCGAGACTTACTTTTTTTGTCACAAAACCAAGCCAGCATATCGTCCCTCACACAGATGGAGAGAACGCTGTTCTGAAAGCCAAAAAGGCCCCTTTTATTTCTGCCACTGTAACCAAGAGCAAAGCCGTCTCAGAGACTGTCCAGGAGAGTAGTCCTGGTGGTAGGAAGATAAAAACCTCAAGGCGGCGGCTCCTTGAGAAAACACTTGAGTTATCAGACGGCAAAGGCCCCTCTATTGTCAGCCCAGGCATCCCAGCACTCCCTGTCATAGACTCTGATGCAAGCCCAGTACAGCATCACAGTCCTGCCACAACTAGCTTTTTCTTTGAAGAGACACAATTGACTCAGGAGGTTGTCTCGATAAGCCCACCTCTTGTGGATCATTGCCCGGCTGCAGACACTTTACCTTGCAGCCCTTTGGTCCAGTCCACTCCTTTATGTGGTGGAATCACACAGTATAAAGTGAATGAGCAGTCTCAAGAAGTCTGTAAATCCGAGTCAACTTTGGACGTAGCGTCTCTGTCGCCAGAAATGTTTCCGGTCCACGTCCCAAAACCGTCGGACCAAGTGGTGCGGTGGAAGAAGAGGAAGAGTGAGGAGTTTTTGAGCGATGCTGAGAAAGGAAGCGGCGCTGACGTCTTGCAGCAGAATAAAAGGAGCCGTGTTTCGGCGGCGGCGACCAAGCCCAGGGTATTTGCTCAGGAGAGGAGAAGTGGTGCCTCACTAAAACAACGTAGTAGAACCACAGGCAAGGGCGATCTATTTGAATTGTATTCCTTGTTAAAATGATTCTAACTTCACATTAAATTGGATTGGTCGTACGCTACATATTATGAAAACCACTTTGTGTTTGTCAAAATGCATGAAATTAGCTATTGCCTTGTCACACCTGAGACATAATGTGCTATGTTTTTTTACTGTGCATGGTTATTCAGGGTCAGTGAGGACTTCCACGGCCTCATCCTTAAAAGCTACAAGGTCTGTTGCCCCTGTCCAAGCCAAGCAACCAACCTCCAAACCAACACCAAGGGGTATGATATTGCTGATGTTTATGATACATATGGGCAGCACAGTGGCTCAGTGGTTAGCACTGTTGCCTGACTTGCCTCACAGCAAGAAGGTCCTTGGTTCGAATCTCAGCTGACTCAGAGCCTTTCTGTGTAGAGTTTGCATGTTGTCCCCGTGTTTGTGTGGGTGCCCACCAGGTGTTCTGGTTTCCTCCCACCATCAAAAACATGTCAGGGTTAATACTTCTGTCAGTGCCCTGACTTAGGCACTGCTCATAGAACGGGAGTCTGTGTCTGATCTGTTTGTGCTAAAGTCTTGGGCGAGCAAGTCTATTGCAAATTGGCTCTCGTGGTATCACCCAGACTGATTGTTGTGAGTGATGTCTGTCCCTTCGTTGTGTGCTCTTAATTGGCAACCAATTTGTAAAGCACTTTGAGTCCAGAGAAAAGTGCTAAAAACCAAATCCCATTAATTATAGCTTATTCAGTAACTTATACATAAATATTAAATTCAATATTATTTTTGTCGTTGTTGAAAAGGAGATGTCCTTCAATAAGACAGAATGAGGCCCAAGGCATGTATGTTTGTATATCTTATAAGACTGTTTGTTTCATCATCTTTACAGGTGCACATTCTTTGAAGTCTTTTAGTGGGGCTTCTATTCGGAAAACCAAAGTTGTAGCTGTGGCTCAGTCCCAGCTAACCTTTGTCAAGTCTGCACAAACAGGTATTTCACTTAAGACCTTTTATATTATTTTTAAGGAAATGTTTGTGTAGGTTTTAATGACTCACTGTACTTGTTTCCTGCAGCTATACCAAGACACCCAATGCCATTTGTGGCCAAGAATATGTTCTACGATGAAAGGTGGATTGAGAAGCAAGAGAGGGGTTTCACTTGGTGGATTAACTATGTTCTCACCCCAGATGACTTCAAAGTCAACACTGAGGTCACGAAAGGTAACATTGTCCTTCCAGTCAATTGTAATGTTTCGCTGCTTTAAACTGGGTGACAGTGTTTTGCTTATTTTGCGATGCTGAGGTTTCCTTTAACAACCTACTTTCCCATCTTTAGCTCATGCACGTCAAGCCGCATCCTGCTAGGCTTTCTGGAGCTTTTTCAGGCTGATTTGTAGACTAGTCAACCACATGTGTACTGTGACGATGTACTTTACAAACATTTTGTAGAATAAATCAGAAATATGATGTGACTTTCTTGTAGGTAATAATTCCAAGCTTTTATTAATTTCGTGTATGTGTAATGTCCGACCATTTAAACATATTAGGCTGGTCTTTGTGTTATGTGCAGTTAATGCAGTGTCTCTCGCAATGGGCAGCGATGACAAGTTCAACGTTCCCAAGGCTCCTACCAAGGAAGAGATGTCGTTCAGCACCTACACAGCCCGTCGGCGTTTGAACCGGTTGCGTCGCTCCGCCTGCCAGCTTTTTACGTCCGACTCCATGGTCAAAGCCATTCAGCGGCTGGAGATAGAAGTGGAGGCCAAGAGGCTGCTTGTACGAAAGGACCGCCACCTTTGGAAGGACCTAGGTATCTAGAACTTCAAACATAATGCTTGCCTTTTGGCTTTATTGCATTTGGTGTCCGCATGATATCCCGCTGTGAAAATAATTCTCTGTGTGTCTGTTTTCAGGGGAACGCCAAAAGGTTATGAACTGGCTCCTTTCCTACAATCCTCTGTGGTTGCGGATTGGACTGGAGGTGTGTAGTGAAGATATGTTATTTTTATCCTTTTTTATTAAAATTGTATTTATTTTTTTACAAAGGGCACAATTTAAATAGATTCATTTTAAATGCGACCTTGAATTCCAGACCATCTACGGCGAAATGATGCCATTGGAGAGCAACAGTGACGTAATGGGTCTTGCGCTGTTCATCTTGAGGCGTCTGCTCTGGAATCCAGATTTAGCTGCAGAGTACAGACACTCCAACGTGCCCCACCTCTATAAAGATGGTAATGCAAGAGTTGCTTTCATTCAACTGGAGTATAATGATAAAAAAAT
>JAVQIZ010082066.1:0-15639 GCA_036023535.2 Galaxias brevipinnis
ACACACACACACACACACAAAACACACATACTCACACATTGGTGAAACTAAACTGGACCTGTTTAGGGTTAATGTGAACATTTTCTCTCCAGGGTAGAAAGTAAGGGGAGTTGACTGAAGCCCAGGCGTACAGTGTATGGAATTGACATAGTTCTTGTAGAAAACGACTCTGCAGTGTTTTTATCAAACTGTAACCTGACCTCTCACTGTCGGGCATGTAACTGTAGTCAGTGAAGCTGCTGTCATTGTATGCTTATTTCACTGATTGAGTTTGTTTTCCCATGTTCCTATATCGGAGCATGCTGAGCTGTTGAAGTAATGTGAAGGGAGCAACCTCGAGGTGAGGGACGATAGCGAGATAATGGTGGGGGGAATTAGAGAGACAGAGAGTGAGCAAGAAAGAGACGGACAGAGAAAGTGAGAAAAAGATAGACAGAGTGAAAAAGAGCAGAAAAGAGGTCGAGCAAAAGCAGATGCATTACTAATGGCTTTTTAAAAAGGTTACAGCATGGAGCTCCTCTTTTCTAATGGGGGCTCCGGCTGTGCTTGAGAGGCAATTTCCAGAAAAGATAATGCTGCTGAGAGAGTGCTGTTTGCTCTTGGTGTGTGTGTGTCTGTGTGTCTCTGTGTGTGTGTGTGTGTGTGTGTGCGTGCGTGCGTGCGTGCGTGCGCGCGTGTGTGTTTATGTGTGTGTGTGTCTGTCCGTCTGTTTAAAGTGGGTAAAAGCAAAAAAAGATCGTTGGCAAGCAAGAATGACACAATCTGCAATTTTCTTTTTCAATTACCCTAAAATACATGACCAAATAAAGGTTTAACGGTTGTCTTAATAATTTATCATTCAATCAAATCAGCATTTATTTTGGCAGGTTGGATAAATGTTGCCACTCTGTGTCCAAAGCTTGCAAATACAGTTTTAATTGGCTTAGGTCATTAAGCCTTTGTTGAAATATTCTATTGAAACAACCACTGTTCAACAATAAGAACATCTGTGTCTTTGTGTCCAAAAATGCAACGTGAACATAGTACTGTTCTACATTTAAATGTCGATATTTACCGATCTTACATATAATTCAAAGAGCATGATTCACACACCATTCAATATGGACCACCAAGTGGCAGCACTTCACCATAAATAAGCCTAGCAAATAAACCCTACAGAGCTCAATGCATATCCTCACCTGTCACATTCATTATTTTCTAACAGCTTTGAAAAATCCAATAGATTTAAAGGACAAAAATACTGTATATTGCAGGGCTCTTTAAATCCTGAAGAACAAAAACGTTACTTTGTTTTCTGTTGTAATTGCAGTTTATTTTTCCTAATAATTTGACAGATCTATACAAAAAAAGAGACAGCATAAGCATGAACAAAAAGTTATTAAATGGGGCAATTATTTTTTGCTATGGTTTTTATAAGCAAAATGCTGATGATTTGTTCTTTTCATCATTCTAATGAGCACAGTCTGACAGGCATTGTTCGGCCTTTGTAGGGGTCCTTCAAAAGCTTTACCCAGCCAGTAAAGTTCTGACAGATTAACTAAATGAAACAGGATATGAAATAAACAGCAATGCCCCTTTATAATTTGCCTATTAACACTCACAAACACGTACACGTCTTGAATGTTGATTATAGTTGATTTGAGATCTCTTTCCTTACACAACCTTATGTATTAGTGTAAGCAGAGGCTAGCCTGGATGTCACTTTTGTATAGAGCAGAATCCATCAGCCACGTAGTCTACAGTGGGTGTAGGGTAAGGGTTGAAATAAGGTGGCTTGTTACCCCTCCATCACGGTTCACATACGGTTCATGCTACATTCCTGCTCAACATGTTGCTACTCTTCACTTTCACAGACAGTTTTACCATTTACAGCACTAAAAGAAAATATTGAATATAAAAACCTAGAGATACTATATAAAAACTATATACTGTACAATTGCTTGGGCATAACTTTACAAAAAGCTCAATTGATGTGAGTTTGATGTGAGAATTCTAGGGAGAAAATCACAAATGAACTAAAAAGAGCATGAGCAGGAGAAACACAGAAACGAGAATGTAGAGGAGGGACTTTTGAGCAAACAAATACAAGCTAAATCACCATGTGTTTATAGAATGACCACTCAAAGACCCGTTGTATATATTTAAAGAGATCAAAACTAAGGAAATAACAAAACAGAGAGTGAAACAATGCTTTGATAGATTGAAGTCCACCTTGGTCAGCGTGAAACTGCTTGCCACACGTGGGATTCTGGTCCAGAAGGTTCCGTTACCACACGCCACTCTCCAAGGTACCCGCCACACAGTATATAATAGAAAACGTGACTAAATCCTCCACACAGACACACTGAACACAACATAATGTTTACTGTACACATCATTTCAAAAAAGCTTCTCTTCAGCTGTGCCAGAACTAACAAAAGAGATTCTCCTTTTTGAACTTATAAAGATCTTTTGACTTTGTATTTTCCTGAGTTTTGTGAACAGGTGCTTGTAGAAACGTCCACCGGTGGTTGTTTTTCATCTCAACACTACTGAGGCTTCTTGGTGTTTTCACCTACCATTCAAACATCCGTTATTCTCTGGACCACGGTCCAGTCTGGACTGTTAGATCTACAGAGAAAAGAGAGTGGACCACACTATATAAATTCTGGGAGTAAAAGGTATTGCTTCCACAGCTCAAAGCGGTTTGACTTTGGCCAGTCTTTTGCTGGGTCGTATTTGGGTAGAATTCCAAACGAAAAAAGGGAGAGCAACTTTGACGCATGGCGGGGAAAAAGCGGGACGGAGCCCCGTCTCCTGGCAACCAACAGAGTCGAAAGGCCTCTGGCAGGTGGGTCTACACCTGGGTGGAGATGGCTCGTCGCAGAGGGGCTCGCCCCTGGGGATGGGCGCGACAGGGGGTGGAGCGGTCCGAGGGCAGGTCTAGACTGCGCTGGAGAGGCAGCGCCGTGAGGGGAGGAGCACATCGGGAGGGGCGGGGCTGGGGAATGGCTGATGGTCATGTGATCTCAGAGTACGGTAGACCTGGAGCCTGGGGGAAGGAGAGGAAGATGGAGGCCGATGGAGCAGGAGAGAAAGGACAGAGAGAGGAAGAGAGAAAAAGGCGAATAAGTTTAGTGAGGGCAGTTTGAACAGGAGGGAAACGGGAAACTACGAAACAGTAATATATTGATGAACTAAAGCAGCTAGTGAGGAAAAGTGGAAGATGAAATAGCCATACAGATTAATACAACACAATAAAATGATTATTATTGTTATAATTCATTATCATTATAGTGTTATTATTATTAACATAACACTGCGGCCTACTAACAATGAATGCCTTAAGTCAAAGGAAAAAACTAAAGCAACATGAGGCGCCACTAAAAAAGAGAAGGCAATCAATATCAGTACAATATGCATCTTAACGCCAGGCATGAAGAGTCGCCCACAGAACCACCCTGCCTGCCCCCCACACCCACCTCCACCCTCACCACCACCACCACCACCACCCCACCCTTACCTGATGGCCACTTAACTTTTCGAGTGGACTTTCCACACGGGGCAGGCTGACCAGCGGTATGCCCAGGGTGGACTCAGGTCGCTGAGGCGGCAAAGGGGGCAGGGCGATCTGGGTCTGTCTGAAGTTGTTGATCACACAAGACACCTGGGCGACGAACACCATCATCCTCGATTCATTTGTCAAACAATTTCAATGATTTTTATACCTGTTATTTCACCTCATTTGTCTCCCTGGGCTTTCTTCGTTCTGTACTTCAACATAATAGGTTTGAGTCAACACTGGCCCTCCTTGCGCTAAGCCCTTTCTTCGTGCTATACCTCAACATAATAGGTTTGACTCAACACCGGCCCTCCATGCGCTAAGGCCTTTCGGTGTTTTTACTCACCAGGAAAGCTGCGATGGCCCCACCGGTGAGGAAGCCAGCCAGGACGTCCGACCAGTGGTTCCTGTGCTCCGTCACCCTCACCACCCCCACCAGCACGGCCAGAGACAGCAGGCCCAGACACAGGGTGGGCTTGGTGAGACGAGTCCCCTTGGTCCGAAACACCAGCGTCACGTACATCTGAAACACACATACACACACATACACACCTTCAGACAATCACGTTGGCTACGCACAGACCCCCATGTCCATCCCAGCGCATGGTTCCTACCACGGTGTAGACAGCAGAGTAGAGACTCAGGGCGGCGTCTTTGGAGGGGAAGGATTTCCGTGCGGACATCACAAGGTAGGGGTTGCCCGTACAGGCGCGGCGCTCGTTGATGTACTGCATGGGCGACTGGCAGCCTAGCGCGGTGTAGTTAGGCTTGCACGCAGACAGGAAGTGAGGCGTCTGGTTGCCGGTCACCACCTGACCAGCATTTGCGAAGATGGTGGTGGTGAAAAGTCCGAAGGAGTAGACGCCTGAGAGAGATAGAGAGAATGGACAGCAGAAAAGGAAGAAGAGAACAGATGGAAACGAGGAATGGATAAGTGTGCCGGTCCACATCGCATGAATACGAACCCAGTAAGAAGATGAGAAGAGAGACAAACAAAATACACAGACATTATTAGGGAAAGATGGCAAGTGAAAAACAAGCTGTGAATAAAAGTATGCAGACTGTTGTAGAGGGATGTTAGCGCTGGCCAGATGTGACTGCCCTACAGCTGCACTATAACGGAGCCTCACCCAGGAAGCGTACAATCCTGCGGAGGAGAGGGTTGAAGTAGCAGCAGTCGGCCGTCACCAAGGTCTTCTCCTGAGCGCTCTCTGACTTCACAAAGAAGCTGGTCACCTCGCCTATTAGGATCTATGAAAAAAAAAACAAATAGACAGGCTGGATCAGACATGAAGCAGAACTCAAAATGCGTTTTCTAAAGTCTTTCTCTGTGCCTTAACAGGCTCCTCTAGGATGACCGGCAGAACCCCTCAATGTACAAACACACAGCACTGGATGTTTGGAGAGAAAACATGGTGTTAGAGTCACCTAACCCGACAACCCCTATCCTCAGTGTAGACCAGCAATCCCATAGGGCTAACAATGTGACACACGGACTATCCTGCTCTCTCTGTATTAACACGGATGCCACCTGCCGAAGAGAGACGCCCCCCCTCCCCCTCTTTGATAATACCACACCATTACCTTTCAATCCCTGTCACAGTAGGGGGGGGGGGGGGCGCATGGAGCACCACCGCTCTGCCGTCCTGTACCCCCACCCCCCACCCCCCCACCCCCCGGCTAAACCGCCTTGATCACAGAGGTCCCTGCTGACACACGGTCGACATTGTAGGTTACTTTCTCATGCAGTATGCATGGACAGTGAGCCAAGGGGGGGCCACGCTGACATACTAACCCCCCCACCACCCGTGGAGTGTGTGTGTGTGTGTGTGTTAACACTAGATGTGCATTCTGTGCCTCTTCATCTACGTCTTCGGCGATGTCATAGTAGCATTGAGACAAACCCTGCCCATGCGTGTCTCTTGGCTGAGCGTAACAAGGCGAGTGTGTTGAAGTTGACCCCCGTGCGCTCTGTGCATCCAGACACCAGGGCACTGTACTGTGAGAGCCTTCAGGTCTGAGGAGAGGAAACAGGCTATAAATGTCAGTGAGTCACAGCTCGTCTCAGGAGGGACCTCATCGGGCCAGAGGGCAGACACACACAGCAGGCGGGGCAGCACTCACTGCCAGGGAGACAGCAGGGAAGGTTGGGGACATCATGACGGGGTCGTACCTAAGGCTTACAACATGTCATTGTTTGTTAATGTGTGTGTGTGTGTGTGAGTGTGTGTGTGTGTGTGTGTGTGTGTGTGTTTGTGGGTGACTTTGGGCTTTCACTGTTAGTAGGCTGCAGTGTTGTGTTACAAATATTGATTATAAATAATATTTATGCACATGTGTGTTTAATTGAATTAAAAAGTGTATATGTATTTCAAAAATAGTACAGACCTTTACACAACAACTTCAAACTTTCATCAGGCCCTACAATCCGAGCAAATGGCCCTCTATTACTTGTGACTGATGTGTGACATCGTAGCTTAATGTGATGGATTTTGCGGCAAGACGATCTGATGTCACCATCTTGCAAACAAAGGTCTCACAGTTCAACAGAGATATGTTCGTGTTGACAGCACTTAGTTTAAAGTTACAGCAAGAATTCCCTTTGAAAAGAACAAGCCAGAAGCATCCTTCTAATGCAACGTCAGCGAGTTCATACATTCATCCCCTACCGAGCAACCGTCACAAGCAACTCGACACGACTACTTCACTCTGGCACGTTGACTGTTTGTTGCTGCACCCTCGCTTCAGGTGACAACGTTTTCAAGCAACTGCCGTTCAGGGAGCATGGGCACAACTTAGTTTAATAGAGAATGAACACGTCCAATTTGTGCTTAGTGCTTCGTAGTGCACTCAGTTTGTCACTTCTTATATTATGTTCAATGGAGTGTGGAGTGAACCAGATAAAACACAACAGTCAGTGGAGATTACATGATGAGTGGATGGACTACCTCCTCCCTGTCCTCGCAGCTACGAAAGGAGAGGCAAGAGATGGGTAAGAGAAGGAGCAAAGGGAAATCAAAGAGAATAAAAAAAGGGGGAGGAGGGGAATAATTGAGCGTGTGAGGGAACTGGAAAAAGCCCAGGAGGAGATTTGACAGCAGAGAGCTGGGCAAAGGAAAAGAAAGGTGGCGAGATAAAGGAGGTGACAATGGTGACTGACACACACGGTCTTCTCCTCCCTCCCAGGGGAAAGACGATCACATGCAGCGGTGCGCCTTTGAAGCGAGATAGGGGCACTGTGTGTGGGTGTGTGCGTGTGTGCGTGTGTGTGGGTGTGTCTGTTTGTGTGTGTGCTGTGTTAATGACTGCTGCTGGCTCTGTCAGAAGCCCACCCATAAAAGCAGAGCAGTGGAGACCTCGTGTGTTCCAACGACAGAGGAGCCACGCGGAGGTCTTGGAAGGCAAACGTTTCACAGCACCTCGACATCCAACAGGAGAGAAGCAGAGGGTTCACCACAGAAGAAGAAGGTGGGTGACAATTCATTCATGTGATCAGCCATTTAAACGTCTCCGAGGCCCAAAAAACTGACAATGACAACGAACCAACAAACAAACGTCTGTTTGAGAACATCAAGTCAGATAATCCAACTCATTTTGAGCTACTTTCCATCCATTTGAAAAATTCAGGACAGGGATGGTTATTGGCGGTTGTAAGTTGTTACTCATCCAAAAGATAGCCACTGCCCTCTTTGTTCAGAAGAATTCACCAAATTTGGCTTGAATGATTGATCCCGTGTCTGGAGTGGGATTTGAATGGTAAAATGCATCTAATAATTTAATCTTCATTCTCTCCTCCCAAGATGTGCCCTGACAGATTCCCTTGTGAGGTTCATCTCCTGTATATTGATTTTGCGCGAACACACAAAATGTTGCTACTTATCCAGAATCCTTAATCGCAAAGTCGATGCATAGCTGTTCCCGTGTGTGTGTGTGTGTGTGTGTGTATATGTGTGTGTGTGTGTGTTTGAGGGCTGTTTGTGTTGTTGAGCCACGTGAAGTCTACATAAAGTATAGGTAAACATCATGTGACGTGTGTTGACATTGCTAACCCAGCGCTCCCTCATGCACACGGCACTCACACCAGCCCTGGTAACCATGACAATTTTGCGTCTTTCTTCACCCACACTATCTCCATCCTTCTCCCTCTCCCTGTCTCTCATCCTTCTTTTATTCTTACTTTCACTCCTGCCTGGGCAGCCTTCCCAGGTCTTTGCGGAGGAGAAACTAGGTTACAGAAATGTCTTTCCGACTCCATGCTTGTTTCTCTTCTGACACTCCATTCGCTCTCTCACATCTTTCTCATCTCACAGTTCGGCAAATCCTGTTTGGGCTCAGTGAGGTTTTAAACTGTGAGGTGTGCCTCTTTCTCCTCGATTTTTTCTTCTTCTGACTTTTCTCTTCCCGCCTCATCAAATTCTCATCGCCCAACTTCCCCTTCTTTATAAGACAATCCGTGTCTCTTTGCTCTCTCTTTCTCTCTCTCTCTTTCTCTCTCTTTCTCTCTCTCTCTCTCTCAGACACTATTGTGGATTTAAGGGGGTTCAATGCACAGTGTAAAGTACAGCTGTAGGGTGGTAACGCTAATCAATCTCTTCCATCTGATCTCTATGATTGACAGAATAGGATAAATCTATGCTGGTTTCTTATTTATCACTCTGTGAATGGAAATGGCCAAATTCCTTTATATTTACCATGCATGCATGTATTATTAATCTGCTCTCGATGCTTTCAAGACTAAACATTTTGACAAACACACATGACCAACGCACTCAAACTAACACTAACATGCACACACACAAACACACACACACATATACACAAACGTGCGCGCAACGGCCAAAGCTGTCTGCAACTGTGTTACTTTAGCCCACCTTGAGGCCTCACTCGGTCGACAAACGTCTTATCACTGACATCCTTCAGGGTTGGGTGCTAGAGTGGAACCAATCTCCAGATCCCATTTTTGGGGAGAGTGGTGGAGAGAGGGAAGTGGGGGAGGGGGTGTGCTCAGTGACAATCCCGCAATCCTCTTCCTCCATGGCTCATCACATCTGAGAGCTCCTCCTGTCAGAAAGGGGCTCCATTATTCATGATCGGCTCAGGGGAGAGGAGAGGAAAGGAGAGGAGGCTCATCTCAGGGCCTGACGGACTGGACTCACCCAAGTTAGAACAAACAACACAGCAGGTGCCTCACGGACCCGTTCTCCTTTGGGTTTAAGCCCTGGTTCCCCTGCTCACTCTGCCGCATGGGGCGGAAGGACAGCCTTTCCTTCCATGTTTGTCCCTTCTCTCTTCTTTGTTCTTTGAGTCTACGCAGCCTTTTGCCTCTGACACTCTGTTTCCTCTCATCATATGTACTGTTGATGGATTGACTACTCATGTCTGGAGGGCCCGTTGGCTTATGTGTGGATGTCTGTGACCCACATACAAACACAGTAGAACAAAGATGTATTTATACATTTTACTTGTAATATCAAAACTTTAAAATGTTCCTGAGGCAATGCGTGTAATGTGTGTGTGTTTGAATAACAGTACTAGACTATGCTCACGCCACATATTAGGCCTAACATCAGTGTAAAAAATGTCAAGCCAGTAATTGCTCCCAGCTCAACCCCTAATTTAGAGGTTCAACAGCAGTACACGCACACACTCACACACACACACACACACACACACAAACTTCCTATACACCTGCCTCCACATATATGTGCGTGCACACACACACACACACACACACACACACACACACACACAAACACCCTTGTAATTAGTCAATGGAAATGGTTTAAGTAGTGCTCTTGCTAGCTCTTTTAAGTAGCATTGCTGTGTGGATGGCTAGAGTAATTAGCACTCGAGGCGAGGATGGGAGCGAGGCATGAGATTTCATCCAAAGGACTCAGACACTGTGGTATTCACAGTTGTGCCACAGGCAATCCTAACCATTCCCAGAGTTCATTCACACTGCTAGGAGCCCTCTCTTACACACACACACACACACACACACACACTTGCAGTAACTACACCTGCACACACACACCTGCACACACTAATACACACACACAAAGCGGCCCATTTTCGTTGAGGTGGAGGCTGCAGGCTGCCTCCCACCCACACACCTACAGCGATAAAATGTGCCGGATTTCTGTTAAAGGAAACGTTACAGGGAGAAATTATAGTGCACTAGCATTCCATAACACAGGTTATACACGGCACAAAACACTGCAGCTAACACACAACACACACATTTCTACGAATATGAACTCCCCCTGTTTCACTCACCACACAATCAACAGCAAATTACAAGGAAGTGCTTCAGACAAGGCTGGCTGCTATTTTCATTAGAAAGTATGGCTGCAATCAGGCACGCCCCCGCCAGGTTGTCTCAACCTTGCAATCCTCTGCTACAGTTTAGCAAAGATGCATCAAGGACGTGGCAATCGTAGGGCCACTTGCGCCAGGGACAGGACAGTGGGTCTGATACCATTGCTGTTCCATTGGCCATCATTTTATCTCTGCACGAATACACGCTGCAAGGCCAGCTTTAAGCATCCCCATTTAGAAAGAGACAGCATGAGTTGTCATGGTAATATTGAAGCAAGCGCGCACACACACACACACACACACACATACACAGACATACATACACACACGTCAGTGGAGGATTGCAGGACGCCTACGCTCACACATGACACTGCTTTTCAAAACACAACCGCCATGTGCATCAGGTGGTTATATCCCTCTCTGCCTGTGTGTGTGTGTGTGTGTGTGTGTGTCAATGTCTACTGCACGTGACAGTGGGCACCCACCTGCTCACGTGCGCATGTATTGACTAAGTGACAGTTTGTGTGTGCGTGTGTGTGATGGTGACAGCAGTCTTACCGTGACGGTGGGGATAGCGGTGACCAGAGAGTAGACCAGTACCGGAGGAGCCTTGCTGTCGTCCTCCGGTCCAGGGAACGGCTTGGAGAACGCCTTGTCGAAGCAGAAGAACCCCTGGATGTGAACGGGGAACGTGTCGGTGTACTCAAAGTAGTACGCCAGCAGAACCGTTCCAGCCATGATCACCACCTGGAAATAGAACATGGTGCGAGATTCAGGAAGTGTGTGGGTGCATGCGAATTAGAAGAGAGGGACCCTAAAAATATATTTATTATATATAAAGTGGGGAAGAAACAGAGTGAGAGCAGTATTCCTTCAGAGCACAGTGACGGATGTTTCCTGAGTGTGTAAAATGAGTCAAGTGTGCGTGGTGAGAGATAGTGAGGAGGAGAGAAAGAGAGAGAGAGAGAGAGAGAGAGAGCAAGAGAGAGAGAGCAAGAGAGAGAGAGAGAGAGAGCAAGAGAGAGAGAGCGAGAGAGAGAGAGAGAGAGTAAGAGAGAGAGAGAGAGCGAAAGACCCTCAGCAGTGTCGGTTTCCTGAGGGGGAGGGGTTCTGAGAAACAAACGGAGAATGATCAAAGATGCTGCTGTACTGTAAGAAGGGAAAAAAGGAAATGAAAAGACAAGGAGAGAGAGGAAAGGGAAAAAGAGAGAGGGAGAAAAATAAACAGACAGATGGAGAGAGAGAGAGAGTGGAGAGGAGGAGATCACAAGAGCAGGCACGGAGGAGAGGGAGGGGGAGAGGGGGGTGTTTTGAGGGGGTGTGCAACAAAGTTGTAATATGTTTGAGTGTGTGTGTGTGTGTGTGTGTGTGTTCTTGTGTGTGGGTTTCTGCGTGCGCATGTCGTCTCTGTCAGCTACTCTGAAACAATGTACGCGAGGCAGTGTGCACCAGACTATGGTTTAATGCACAAACCAATAGGCAGACCCCGGCAAGAAGCAGGCATGCATGATGCAGAAAATCTGAATTTCCAGGTGCTAGTAAGCAATGAAGATATCAAACTATACTTTGGTGCTTGAAAATGGGTGCACATATTCCTGTAAAGACAACAAACTTTACTTGAGTATAGGCTACAAGGAATGGCTGGCAGTCCTCCTATCCAGTGGACTGTGAGTCCCTAGGGGCTGAGATGAAGCTGGAGGGAGGACAGACTCAGTTCCCTCCTCACAGCCCTGAGGGCACCTGGCAGCCAGCGCAAAGTCATTTGGGACTAGGACACACACACACACACACACACACACACACACACAAACATACACACTCACACACACACGTACACAGGCTTACACACTGGGTGTTCATTGTCAAAGCCTGTGTTATCTGAAAACCCACAGTTTATTTATAGACCCCCAACATCATTCAAATCTTTTCTTCTAAAGCTTGGTTTTGTTTGTTTCCTGCTACACATTATGCACATTGCGTTTGTATCCCGCTCTTCTTGCTCGTATAGAGTGCCCGAGGGAGTTTGGGGAAAAGAAGGCAAGAGGGGGTGGTTGTGTTGAAGTATTCTAGGGAGGTCTAGGAACAGGATAAAAGTTTAAATAAATGTATGAGGATGCTCATAAAAACATACCCTGTGAGAATCTGCATTGCCAGCTTCAATCATTCTTGCGCAAAGAAAAAAAGGCTCTTTTGACGAGAGTGTGTCATAAACAGTCAGCACTTCGCCCTCAACATTAAAAGTGAAAGGCTTTCTTGCCCTTTGAGCAACATGCCAACAGAATTCAGCATCATCATGCTCATAGCTATTCGTAAAGATAAGGTAAAAATAAAGTCAATAAGTAAACTTAATAATACTTCAGGAGTGCACAGGATGTAAATATATATGTATCTTTTTATGCATATTCCGTATGTACTGCCCACTCATGGGGCACACAGTAAAATACATCTAATTTACAGGTTTTTTTACAATCGCTAACAAGCTTTCACCTATACTTAACATACTTTTTCAACACACACAGCACACACCTACATCACACAGTTAGCCAAATAGTGAATTTTCTGGTTAAAACCACTTTTTGTTAATTAAATACAGAATCTACATTTCAAAATGCAAAAGAACTTTGTCTACATACACTAACTCTGTCAAAACACAGCAAACCAGACTCAATATCAAATACTTTTCACCAGCACATATTTTCAATCCAAGAGAAACATATAGTCAATCATAACACAACAACTTTGAAAATACTAACATTTGATGGCATTACAAAAGCGTCATTACTTTCCACGTTTCAGTTCTACCTGCACACACTAGACAGTATGAATTTCAAAGTTTTTTATAATTTAGTTTCCTTTTACTGTTTCTACTCCACAAGTGTCGAATGTGTGCATTTTTTGTGCATTTTTGGCACAGAATCTAACAGTGAATGAGCCATCTTTACTTTATAGTATGTAGGCTTATAGTAAAAAAAATTGACAGATTTGCTACTGTAAAAACTTTATTAGCAGTGATCAACATAAAGGTTCTTTAGAGGACCAAAAATACACATATACTGTACAATCCACACATGTGTTTGCATTGAAACTGGTGGCCTACAGTTACTGTGAGACAAAGCAACAGTATTGCTAGAAAAGGTGTGAATTACTTATCTGCAATGTAGTTTGTTAAAAACCCTTAATAATGGCTGTATAGTAACCTGACAATGTATTAGATTGACATTTGGACATTTGGACTGGTGGTTGGTTTACTTTACACAATTTACATTAAATCAGCTATTTTCCAATGTTTCAATCATATGTTCATTCCAAAATGCTTATCAGACGTTTCAATATAGCTTTGGTGCTGCTGTTGTTGCGGAACTTCGGGATTTATACTGTATTTAAAGTTTTGAACAGTGACGTGCAGTGAGGTAAATGGCTGGTGAGGCAGAGTCAGCCAACCCATGCAATCATTCATTATCATCAGATGGGGCTACTGGCCTTGGATCGAGTCTGCTGCGGGGTCTCTACGGTGTTTGGTTTTTTATTACAAACCCATGTTCTGATATCCATACTTATTCTTGAACTGCTTTTTAGCAAAGCAAATATGCTACCTAACTATGGCGAAAGTTTAACTAATTATTTAGAAAGCAAACTATGCCGTTGTGTGCAGCGTGACCTGAAGTTCAATTCTCGTAAATATACTTCCTGACAACGCACAACAAACAGCGCTGTCCATGGTTCTGAACTCAATCAACACATATTAAAATAGGCACATGGTATTCAGTGGAGAAGACAGGAATTATTTACTTGCCTGATAAAATATAGTTGGACTTAACGTTAGCTTATACGTAGGCCTACTATGAATCGGACTAGAAGCAAGGCTTGCTCCAGTGAAATAATATTCTCCATATTTAATATTGCATATTTAATATTACATTTCCTGTGAATAAAGGATACAGAATAAACTCTGCTCAATGTCCTAATACTAAACACTACGACAAGACACATTAGGCTATGTTTGGAATGAACCGAAATCTAGACGCTCCCTTTCCGCATTAGGACCGCACGGTGGCTCAGTGGTGCACTGGTGCCTTCGTTGTCCCAGTCATCGAGATTTTCGCTTATAATCCTGAACACAGCACGCAGATCAGATTAGTACATGCTGATCGTCTGCACTAGTCTGGAATTGGAGCTCCATTTCGTCGGAGCTGCACTTGGTAAACGTCGCTTCACAACATTGTCCAGTAGATGGGTGTGCTTGGTCGATTTATTGAAAAACGTTGCAAGTCCCTCAACTGTTTCAAAAAACGTTTTACACTGAACGTGAGAGAACCAGGTTTAATTTGTGAGCATAACAATGGGTATACGTGGCTTCGGACACCTTTTCTTTAATCTTGGCCTGTACCCCATTAAGCTCTGATGCATTAGACATCCTATCCTGTGTATATTGAAATGATGCCATCACAGCGGCTCCGTCGCAAGTCTGAGGTACCTATATATAGCTATATTTCCCCAGCACTCCCAAAACATAATCAGCAATAGCCTGTGCTCGTCTGTCATCACTCACATCATCAAATCCCAAGAATGCTTCGATCACCTCACTTTTAGCCACATAACGCAAAATCACCGAGACCTGGGCTTTGTTTGTGACATCCGTTGTGTCGTCTATTTCAACTGCCACAAATGTGGCTGCATAGGATGTCACGAGAACCGATACTTCGGTACCAAGTTGATGCCAAAGTTCTAAAAAAAACGTGACGGTACCCGTTTTCTACATGAAAGTACCGGCTGCAGTTATGTAAGCGAACAAACACCAGCAAAAAGACGCCGCTTTGGTTGTTCATTCCTGGGCGCTGTGTATTATGGGGGCCAAGTGTAAAAAAAGGTTAACATTTATATGTGCATTTTCCCCCAGATTTAACTTAAATCTAGTCATTTTTTCCCAGATTTTATTTATATCTATATATAGCTCCAAATAAATATATAGTTTTAATTTAAATATTTATTTCTAGAATCGAGATTCAACAGAGAAGCACATAAATGTGGCATTGTGAACTTAAATATATAATTTGAAAATAAATATATAATTTGGTAGCTAAATGTGAAATGCATGCAAATTAGCTCTGACGTCTATGTGTTCTACGTAATCACTCTTCGACATCAGAGGTAGCGGTCAAGTAAAGAACTTGACCCAGTTGCGCATCAACATTCTGGTTCAATATAAACATTTTCGAGAATATGGAGTGATTGTGCGCGCCATTTGTGCAGCTTTAGAGGCTCAGACCCTCAGCAACTCCCGACCACAAGCACCTCAACCGGAGGGACGTTGAGGGCTTTTAGTCCCATTGCGTTCGGTAAGGGTAAGAAAAAAATGGCCATAGCTACTGACAGTGTCTATTCGCAAAACCTTACCTGTTGCTCTAAGGTCCAAGCAAACATTCTCCCTTGAATCAGTGACCTACCAATATGTGGCTGAATAAATGACAACAGAATATATTTATACTTTTTTTTAATTATTAATCTGATTGGTTAAGACTTATAAATCGATGCTTTGCTATTTCACCAAAGTTAGAACAGACCTAGGCTTACATTTCAGCTGTTAAACGCTCATTTGTATGCTACAGCCTTTCATTACTGTTGCCAAGATCTTCCCTCCAAAAACATTACTTTGGTGCTAAAGAGGAAAGGCTAAAAGTTAACACACACCTTGAGTCCATGTCTCTAAAATCTAGGGAGAAAGCTAGAAGTGATGTCATCATTGACTCAGACTTAAACTTCAACAAACACATTATCTTGAT
>JAVQIZ010082072.1:0-45116 GCA_036023535.2 Galaxias brevipinnis
CACACACACACACACACACACACACACACACACACACACACACACACACACACACACACACACACACACACACACACACACACACACGCACACACGGCTTAGCTAAACCAAACTATTTCCACAGGGGCTAGCAGTGTGTGTGTTGGACCGAGCCAGGTAATCTAACCCCCCTACAGAGGCAGGCATCCTACTCCCCAGACCATGACAGCTCTAATCCAGCTCCCCCCCCCCAACCCCCACCCCCGCCAGTGCTCAGCCCCAAACGGATCAGATCACCCTCCCAATACGCAAGGGGGGACAAATAAAACCCTCATTCTCACAAATTGCATACAGCACAAGAAGAAGAAAATCTATGGGAGGCAAATTAGCTTTTATCATATTAGAGGAAGAGCTAATAAATTATGGGTGTAACATAACACAAGCCCACAGCAGTCAAAAATGAGCCACCCTGTAAGTGGATGCGGTTAATTTCTGTTCATGGATTTGCACGGCCGTCTTAATCCATCTCTCTGACCCATCTGCATGTGTGGAGCTGGACTGTAGTCACAACACTGCCACCTATTGTCAAATGGAGGCGCTTTGGAACGAATATGGCTGACAGGTGGGCCTAAGGAACTCCAGTTTGAGGTGATGAAGATTCAAGAGGCTATGTGGCATTAGGACCAGAGGCTGAAGTTGACATATATCATCAGGCTATTAAGCATGTGGTGATGGAGAACAATCTAAATCTAGAGACATTAACTCATATTAGACAAGAATGTAGCCATGCTGCCAGTACATATTGTAAAATTAAAAAAAATGTGTTCTCACCTTGTACAGAAAGATCAAACGTTGCAAGTTCACTCTTGATCATCTCCTCACTGGACTTGACCTTGGCCTGAGAACTGGCCTTGAGGAAGTCCGACTTGCCAAACTTGGGCTTGTCCCCTTGGAAGGTGCCAAACTCATCGGAGGTCTCACTCTGGGTGCCCTCAGAGCCCGCCTCGACAGTAGCAGCGGGAGAGTCCGACTTCTCGGACATGGTGCTCGCAAAGTCCCCGAAGTCGTCATCGACACCCGCCTGCTCGCAAGAGCCAAAATCAGCAAAGGCCTCAAACTTGTCGTCGGCAGACGGGTTGTCCTCTGTGAAGGCCGCAGGGATCTTCACAGTAAGGTTGATATTCTCTGTGCCACTGAAGGAGATCTCCATACCGACGACAGTGGAGGGAGGGGCTGCGGCTGAGTCTAGGCCTGGTGACTTCCTGGCCGGGCCAGGCGGACATTCTTCCCTGTCTTGCCAGTCATAGCTGGTCAGACTACTCACTGCTGATGTTCCAAATGGATCAAACTTCATGTCGTCTCCTTCTGCAATGACAACATAAGATACCGGTGGCTCCAGGGAATAGAACAGGCTCTGTTGATGACTGTTTAAGACACATTTGCTTTTAACATGGTGATAAGATCTGACAGTTGAATAGTATACTACACAATGGTATAGTACACAATATATATATATATATATGTATGTATATTCTCAGTTTCACAGCTGGATATCGTAAACACCCGTTCTGTTTGGAATGAGCAAATTATACGACCGAAACAACTGCAGAATTTGTTTCCTTAAAAGGTCTCTGATTAGATCAACAAAATTCTCATTTTTTGTTTAAGTCAATGGGAGCCCCCAGGGTTGCCTGCAGGGGCTTGTTAGTGGCACATGAGACAAAGACAGTATGTGTCATTGACACCAAACATTTCAGTGCATCTGTTCAGTTTCACTACTCCAGCTGTATGATGATGACAAACGACTCAGTAGCATAAGCCAGCACTAGCTTGTTTGTGACCTAATGACAAAAAAACACAACTTGTCGTCCTATACTGTATGACAGATTTCGGTGATACTACAAAAAAGTGCTTGTTTTGTTTGTTAACCTCGGATTTTCTACTGCAGCCCACGTTCGCTCATACACAGTAGTAATAAATAAAAGTGCAAAAAGCAGGGGATAAGCTCTGTACCTCTTTCCCGGATTTTGCAACATTTATTTCTAAAAGTGAATGTTACTAAAACTGTGACACATGCCCACCCACCCGCACACACAAACATGCACACACACATACAGAGATGAACCTGCAGGCACAGTGACCACACTCACGCATCATTACTGCTTGACAGAACCCTCAGAGACGAAAAGCAATTTGTGAAATTGACAAGGAGCTAGTGCGGTAAGCCTTGTGATGCTAAATCACAATCTGGATGCTCAGGGAAAAGGAAAGGAAAAAAAAGACGGTACGCATTTCAGCAATACCAGTAGTAATATTTATTACGACAACATGGGTAGAGAGAAAGAGAGAAAGCGGAATCACAAAATACCGTGAAATAGATCTGTCTTTACAAGAGGTTTGTCAAACTAACACTTGCAAAATTATCTTTTTAATCATACAAGGGCATGCAGAGTCGGAAAAAAAGAAAGAAGAAAACAAACAGTGAAAAGGTAAAGAACCAAGAACCCCAGAATATAGAAGCAAAAACCAGAAAAAGAAGGCACATTCACAGACTAGAATTAGTAACTCTTGGCAGAAGATGCGCTGCAGTTGCACTAATGGGTTGAAAAGCAACAGGCTACTGAAAGAGAATTGAATACAGAACATTTTGAAAAGCCAAGGTAATTTCAAAAGATAGGTTCAAGGCAGGTGATATAAACCCTTTGAGGACCTGAATGCTTTGTTTTAGTTTAGTATGTCCTGATAAAATGTTCAAATAATAGGCTAATTCCAGCCACAGCCTGAATAATGGCATAGTCTACAGCATAAATTAGTCAAATACTGAAACAGAGCTGGGAGTAAATTTGAATGGTGGATATTGGGGTCACCAAATCCAGTGAATGTCCAGTGAATTTGACTGTACACAAACAGTACCAAGCGAAGTTACTCAAGCACTCAAAGGGTTAAGACAATTAACACGGCTATCCAAGCCAAATCATCCAGGGAGATGGGATCCCAATAGCAGGTGCTTAACATATTCAAAAGAGACAGTATAATTCATCTTAAGTACCTGATAAAATTGTATGCTCAAATCTAAAAACTTAACCCCAAAATCAGAGTAAAAACAGCCCCCTTTTAAAACAACACAATTTGTTTGATTGTGACTGAACCTATATTACCTGAACACAAACACATTTAAACTGCACATATTAGACACATGTATGCAACATTAAGAAGTCTACAGCATCTACTTCCAAAATAAATTCAAGTTAATATTCCTGTAATAAAAATACACTATTAAATCTGTATTTTATACACTTTTTTTCTTTGATTAAAAACAACTATACAACAACTATAGTATAATGCTGGAAAAAATTGGCATTCTATGATACTTTCTTGTCAATTTCACAAATTGAATACAGCCAGGCGCTCTGCAGGGACACCCAAAGCATCAGAGGGAAACACTAAACTGTTCTCAGAGGGCCTGTTTATGGACCAGCACATGGAATACCACACACGCATGATTACAAAGGGTCTCTCTTTTGGAGCTTCTGACCCAAAAAGAGGCACGGAAGAAAAGAGATACTGTCTCCAAGATTACCTGTCCATAGACATAGTGCAAGCACGGTGAAGTCGATACTGTCTAGAGGCCTAATACATTCCCTCATGCTTTCACCAGCTCTCTGAGAGTAAGACGACTAAAAAGAAGTGCGTGAGAAATTAAAAGGGTCTATCAATGCTAGACTGGGCAGCATCTTCATCATATCAACACTGTAGCTCCACGGCTACATGACTCATGACTCAGGTTTCTTTTTCACACTACAGCCTCTTACAATTTAACAGACATTTTGTTATGCTGTTTAGAAACTGGAATAAGGCCATCGGGACTGGAATAATTACACTGATTACTTCTGCTATACAAAAGCCTTTGATATATAATTAGATGTCCCTTCCAGTTAAGCAGATAAATTGGTGGAAATACATGAAGCTTAACACTAACTGGTAATGTAATGTGGCGGCATGAGCGCAAGAAAAATACAAATGTATGTGCTCGCTTGGACTGTCAGGAGTGTACACAGTGGAATATGAGCCGTGGTAGGTGAGATGCTCGGTGAATTAATAATGATCATGAGAGGGAGGAGAGGAAGGTTTGCAAATACAGACCATTCACAAAGAACATGGAGACAAACTGCCAGTTCTCTGACAAGTAACGCACAGAGGTTCGGGTCCTGAGTGTGGCCAATGATTGGAAATGCTTTTGGCCCTTTAATATTTTTAATATCTAGGGATGATCACCAATACATCCAAACAATACTACATGGCTACTGTGAACACTGAAAGGAAAGCTAAGCAGCAAGGCTGACTGAGCAACAACCTAAATCCCCTGCATACAAGGAGCTTGCATGAGTTCTACACTCTGATAGGTGATGTTTAAAATAGCTTACGGGCTGACTCTGTCAAAGATATGTAGATTAAACCCAATGTTCTTTGTACCTTATTCCTGAACTACTGTTGCTGTAATATTATTCATCTACATATAAAATGCTTCCACAGACTACAAGATATCCTGTGCTCTATGATACAGTGGTAATCTTATAGATTTCCAATACATTTAAATGAGTCAACCTGATATGCATTAAGTGCCAACCAAACACTGCATGTCTACGGGCAAATATCGGTTTTCAGATGAAGCGTTGGCTAGCATGGTGTGTGTGCGAGTGTGTCTGTGTGTGTGTGTGTGTGTGCAGGCCGTGATCTGAATAAACAAAATGTCTCCCTGTAGAATCCCATTAGAACATGCGCCTGCATTCATCTGCATTCGATCTCTTAGTTACGCCACTCAACACATCACCACACAAAATAGAGATACTGAGGGAGACGAGCAATATGATCTCGGACAGCAGCAGGATCACACAGCAGGACAACTGGGCCTCCAGACAGACACTAAAGTGTGGCTGCCTCACACCTAAACCTCCTAAACCCTCCCATCAGTCACACATTAATGGAGGTGGCGGTGAGGATGTGTGCATGTATCCCCTCTAATAAAACACGCATCTCTTTGCCCATTCAAAGTGATACAAAGAATAAATACCAACCAAACAATAATGTATGCCAATAAATAAATAAATAAATAAATAACTAGTGAGGGGAAATATGACAGATAGCTGGAAATGTCATGATGTAACAATAAGATGCAGTGGGATGAATATGTTGTTTGAACTAACATACTGATATGCATTATGGGGCTCAGCTTGTTTTGGTGCGACACAGCAGTAATCTGGAGTTCACTATTTACCCTCTGGGCCGTGGTTAATTGGGCGCTAAGGGGGGGGGGGGCACTGAGGTCAGGTGTACGGTAGGAGGGCGCACTGTCGACCCCGGAACGGGTTCTGTGTGTGGCTGGGCGGTGCCTCACCACAGCAGCCGCACTAGTTCCTCACCTGCAGCAGGGGGTTGATGGGCCGAGAGGCCCTGCAGGTCCAGAGAGCTGTCAGACATCACGTGCTTCAGGTCTCCGCCCATATCCGACAGCTTCATGTCCAGCTGCACGGACAGGGCGTCCTCAGAGTCCTCCTTGCCCACGCTGCTGCCTCCGATGGACGGGAGGTCCAGGGACTTGACTGAGGCCGAGTCCTCCTTGGCCTGCTTGAAAGCGGCCACCTTGTCCACCAGGCTCTTCTCCGAGGCCCCCAGGGCCGTGCAGAACTTGGAGGACTGGAAGTCGGCAAAGTCGTCCGCGTCGCTCTTGAGCGAGGAGAACGAGCCGCCGCCGTTGTTGTCGTCGTAGGCCGGCCCCCCTTCCAGGGACAGCTGCTTGAACACGTCGTACTTGTCGGTGCCCTGCAGTGGGCGCTGGTGAGCCGTGGCCTCGCCCCGGCCGTCGCCCTTGGGCTCGCCTCCGGAGCTGCCGAACGCCATGAAGTCGGCAAAGTCGTCCTGAGGAGCAGCCACGCCCCCTCCCACAGCCGGACCAGTAACAACCTCAGAGGAGTAGGAGGAGCCGAACAGGGCAAAGTCCCCGAAATCATCTGTGCCTCCCCCTGGGGGCTTGGCCCCTACTGGAGGAATCATTATAGAGGGGGGCACAGAGGGGAAGGGGCTGGGTTTGGTCTCCACAGGGGCAGAGGGAGTCATAGAGAATAGGTCCAGATCTGCGATATTCAAAGGGAGTTTAGGC
Organism: Galaxias brevipinnis; assembly: GCA_036023535.2. NCBI lineage: Eukaryota > Metazoa > Chordata > Actinopteri > Galaxiiformes > Galaxiidae > Galaxias > Galaxias brevipinnis. The sequence continues at coordinate 6,137 of JAVQIZ010082072.1, forward strand.
TGAGAGAGAGAGACAGCTGGCTGTTGCTGTGGGAGTTGTTGAAGAGATTGAGAGCTAGGAAAAGCAGGAGGAAACGTGGGCTGGAACATCTTGGCCTGGTCTGAAGGGTCTAGTGGAGAGATGCTGTCGGCGGTTTTAAAGTCTGTGAAGCCATCATCGACGCTGACAGACTTGAAATCGGCGAATCCTTCCCCTGCAAGAGCAACGGCACAATTGAAGGGGGCATCGAAAAAGCATTTCACACTGAAGCCAGACATAGATGACACTGGCATGACACTAAATAGCATCAGTGCCCTAAGCCTGGATTTTCTCATTTCGCAATCCTACAAGAAAGAATGGGGTGGATTAGTAACGCCTCTGTCACAATGTGGAAGCTCATGGTGAATTTCAAGCTGCTGAGTGAACTGAGCTGCCTGGGCTGAGGCGCACACTGGTAGAAAAAAATACAACAGCACACACGTCACTGCACAAACAAAGCCACGGCAGCGTCCACAGAGACACACTCATCAGCCCCCCACCCACCCACCCACCCGCAGAGCTGTCAGTCCCAGACTGGGATAGCACATGATTAATCCACCCTTAAAAGGAGAGGGATCCCTGTGTTCTAAAATGATGTCCAACTCCCAGGGGGTGGCATCACATTGAAGCAGATTCCACAACAAAAGTTATTTCCCCCAAATCACAATCAATTTGTGGAATTGGGGCATGGTGACCACCGCAGTGGAATCTAATATGAGGGTAAAAATAGGGAATCGGAGTTCAGACTGGCCCTATACACTGGATGGTAGAAGACTAATGGGCTCGTTATGTGGACGAAGGCTGGCAGCACACAGGAAAGGTCACTGCAAACAGGACTTACTGGAATCAGGAGAGCTGTCCCCATCGGAAACTGTTCTAGTAAAACAGGGGTAGGAAACATGTCTACGTCAATGCTGAATATAGGCAAACCCAAAATAATTTTTCAAGCTAAACATGCATCACGCTGTATCTCATTTACGGGAATGAAATGCCAACACCAATATCAACCTGATTATTATATTCAAGGCATGATGTAAACACATTTATATCTGGTTTATCTGATAATATCTCTGTTATTGAAGGAGTATCCTCCAGCCATCTGTTGCAAACATGGACCATCTCAGAGCCCACAATGTCCTCTCTGTCATTGGGCTAATGGGGAACATAATGGGGGGGAGTGGTTGGGCGGCTGGCTGCAAAACAGAGATGTGTGTTCTTGGGAAATGTGTGTACGACCTAACTTAGTGTCAGGTTAGGAGGGGAGAGCGTTGCATACCTGCTGATTTCCTTTCAGTCGTTGGCTCGAGCTGTCTGAACACACTGTATTTGTCACCGGAATCTGTGGGTAAAGAGCGCACAACATAATATTTCTAATTATGGGATATTTTACCAAATAAATTTCAAGACAAGACCATATTCCACGTCACTTAATAAGATATATAAAAAAATAGCTGAGATCGGTGTGTGTGTGCATTGAGGAGTTTAGGTACCTGATACAGGAGGTGGCGGTTCAGCAGGCTGCTCCACCGAGAGCTGCTTGAAGACCGCATACTTATCAGACGAAGAGGAGGAGGAGGACCCGGAGACCGGAGTCAGCATAGGGGGGGCAGCACTACGGGGACACAATGCGGCGTGTTCAGTCGGCAGGAGAGCCGAGGGTCAATGCTAGCTCCCCCTCTCTCCCCCTACCATAATCCTTCAAAGCTTCACGAGCCGATTGGACAATTACATCTGTGAAATCCCACAGAGGTCTACACTACAGCGAACCCCAGATAAGACACAGGGATCCGAAGGCGGCAGGGGAACCAGGGATCCTGCCTTCAACCCATCATAATGACTCTTCCTCTTCCTCTGAGTACACCTGCCCATTCTTGCTGACAGCTCTGCCTGGGCTTCTCTGTCCGAGTTATAATTGGGCAGTGATCGTAGACTTCGGGGAGTTTCAAATACGGCAGTAAAACAATCAGACTTGTGTTATTTTTCTGGGGACAGAGGAAGGATTTAAAAGTCTGTATTTCTTTGTTGGCTTAGTCTTTCCTCAACATAATTGCCTTTCAGCACCTTCTCAGTGAGAAACTCTGCAAGAAGACAAACTACACACATGGACTTGTAAAAGTAATATACATAAATGAGCTTTTCTAGTGCCAACCGAAAATAATTAAGAAATGTCTCTGAATAATTGTTATGCAGAAGCAGCTATCATACGCTATTTAAGAGACCGTACATTTTATAGCTCCAAGGACTGGGACAAAAGCAGACTTTTCACAGTGAGGGATAGCTTCATTATGCACAGCCTAATGAAAACGGCATGATTGTATAGCTTATAGTGGCTCAATAACCTATATACACTACAAACTAAATTATATATATCAGAAAGAATTGTGGGCATTGAAAAATTGGAACAATACTAACATAATATTTATGCAATACAAATAAATACAGTCTTAATAGTAAAAACTCTGTTTTGAGTCTCACCGTACCTGTTCTGGTGCTGTGAGGCTTTTGTGGAGGGGAAAGTTGCCCCCGACTCTCTCTGGAAGTCAGTGAAAGCCTGATCCCCTCCGGCCTTGGGAGCCTCTTGAAAGTCCTGGAAGTCATCGTCATCGGCCTTGGTCCCCTTAACACAGGAATAAAACAAACAGACAAAAAGATGAAAGCAGGAATAAAACAGAAAAAAAGAATGAGAAAAACAATGAAAGCTCAATTCATAATCCAGAGAAATGTCTCCGATACCTGCACTGGTGGGAAGTTGGGGATAAAGTGGTTGGTGGAGGGTTGGGCAGGCACGGCAGGTGTCATGCCCATGACGGGTGCTGCCGGACCGTGCATAGCCATGGAGACCGGAGGCTGGGTCATCATCGGCTGCTGATGTTGCTGGGGCATTACGGGAGCCATGGCCATGGCCAGGGCAGGCAAGTTGGGGACAGGCGGGGAGGGGAACTGACTCAGGATTTCAACATTCATCGCAGGGAGACCACTCTGAAAAAAATAAATGGAGAGCGGTACGATAAGATCCTTTCTCCCGAAGAACTCCTGGAATGTCACACTGAGGAATACAATGTAAACATTATCAAGATTCTAACAGCCTTCCACCACACAAATCCTAACAGGTCATTCAACTTTACCCAGTGGAATAAGCCGAGCCAAGAAGCCATGACTTTATCCAATTCAAGCGTCTATTCCTTCCACCAGGAGGTAAACAAAGATGTTTACCTAAATCATTCATTAAAGTCAATTTAAATTTTAACAGCCGTCAATGCCAGATTCCAAATTTTGTTTCATCATACTACAATAGGATGCAGCTCATTGAGCTGCCCCCTTAAGGCCCTTCATTTGCATAACAAAAGGAGTCTTATTATTCGCCGCTTGGCAGCTGTGACGGTGGCAAAGTATGTCGTGCGCTAGCAGCAGATTCCCACTCTCCCACGGGTGCTGGTGACAGGCCCAGACTGAGGGTGAGATAAGAGGCCTGCCGTCAAACTGGGCTAAGGGGAACTCATCACTCAACACATTCACCTGGGCTTACACCAGCCCAAGGCTACAGACACGCGCCCACTCCCTCATCCCCTCTATGTGAGCCGTGGTAGGGGTCTTGGGTAAGCACCAGAAAGATGTTTTTGAGAAATCTTTTTCAAGAGGGTCCATTGTTTGTGTCCATATGATTACCTGAGCCACACCGATCAGAGCCAGCACAGTGTACAACTCCTCCTTGGTCAGCATGCCAGGGGTGGTGCGATTGGCAGTGGCCCAGATTTGTCCAAGTGCCTCTCTGGGAAGGCCTGATGACATGAGGATGGGGTAAAGCTTGGTTGTGTCGATCCCCGCTGGGGTCATTGTGAACTCCAGGACCTTTTTGAACATCTCTGTGGACAAAACAAAGTAGAGTTAGGCATCCTGAAAAGATAAATGGAGACAACACTGTCAACAGAACCACACGGGCAGATCGAGGAAGTTGTTGACTGGACTGGACACACTGTGAGACAGAAGCACAATAGTTCTCCAGTGCAAGTGTTTACCTGGGATGAGGCTGTCGTTGTACAGCCAGCCTGGCACCATGGGCTGGATGTGCTCCTGCTGGGGGTACGTGCCAACACCTGCTGTCAGCAGCAAAACAGACAGTTAGTGGAGGAGCTAGCAAAAAAGTTTGTCCAGGCATGTTATTGGCCAGTTCTGTGAGCAGCAGAGCCCTGACTGGGTGAAACTCTCAGTAATATTCTGTACCCCTGCTGTCTGGAGATCTCGATGCCGATGGAAACGGTTCCCTGCACTGATTCACACCACGCTTCCTGCTGCCTCAGACATCTATTAATCTGTCCTTGGGCCAAAATCAACACTGACAGTTCCTGAGGGGGCGAGCGAGGATTTGATTTGGGTAGTAAAACCAGCAAATGTAGATTTTGTTTAAACACATAGTGACAGGAACCTAAATTTCTGAGCTCACGATCAGGAGCTCCTTTTTTATGTACTGAAGTTACCAGACACCAATTCAGCAGTCTAAACTCATCGCCTAAGAAGACTGAACAGTTCAATCAAGAACAGCGACATACACTTTGCCTTAGAATCTCCTCTTGGCCGGGAGATGTTGACACAAACACAGACCTTTTCATTACCTTCTTGGACACTGAAATTACATTATTACAATACATAGGTCTCTACAATGAGCCACTAAATAGCCCTGGGCAAAAAAGAGGACAAATAGACAATAGCAAACACGAGTGGCAGTTATAGTGACAGGGAGAATCAGTTTCCAGTCTTGGTAAGCAGGGCTCCAGTGGCATTGGCCAATCAAAACCCAAGGTAGACAGCATGCGCGAGAGGTCAGTCTTTGGAATGGTGTTACTCGGCGATGGAACAGACAGCAGCTTATTGAGTCAGCAGGACCTCAAAGACAGAGCCAATTTCTACTCTGGGTCAGCCAGGGCCGACAAGAGGGGATGAGATTTGTCTTTAAAGCGTTGAAGGATTGAGAAAGCAAGGATCAGAAATCAGGTCATACATGGAGAAAGGAAAGGAAAGTTCAACCAGAGCATGTCAAAGAGATCTGTTTTTCCAGCCTGTCCTAGGAAACCAAGACATGTTAGTAGGATTTTATTTTATTTTTTTAAACATTGTGTGGATGAAACGGGCGTGAAGAAAGAGTGTCTTAAATCAAATCACATTCTTTATTTGCAACCTGTCAACAAAGAAGAAAATTGGAGAAAGCGTATGAAGCCACTCGACCATTAAATTGAGTTGATAGTGAGAGTGTATCCCGGGATTAGTAAGAAACCCAAGGAACATGCCCCACGTTGATTGTGTGTTAATTTCAAGAGAGAGAGAGAGAGCCCGATAATAAACTAGTTGTTCTCTCACCGCCGCCACTACTGGTTTGAGGAGGAGTGTCGACAGCTGGTGTGGGCCCTGTGGGGGCTGATTTGAGGGACTCGACAGGCGTTTCTATGGTGAAGGCAGAGCTCAAGTCCCCTGGAGTCTCAGCCCAGTTCCGGGCTTTGGCGCTGGAGTGAAACTGGGCTGAAACTCTGGCTCTGGGGCCCAATTCGGCCACAGGCTGTTGGGGCTTAAAGTTAACCTGGGCCTTTGTGCTGGCCGTTAGATCGCATGAAGAGAAGAGTTTCTCTTCCAGGGAAGGGCCTAGAGGTGGAATAGGAACACAGCAGTTTGATCAAAACTATCCAGACTCCTTGTTTTTACCTGCCTTCGCTACTTACTCCTCTTGGAAACAATGCTCTAACATAAAGTGGTTGATGCTGTAATTTTAAACGAGTGGGTATATCTATACTGGCAGCATGGAATCAGAATTTACATAAAGTGAAAAGATAACACTTTCAAATTTTACGCTTAGGTAGAGCTCAGAGCTACTTGTCAACCGTGATGGATATCACTTTACAGGTCGGTTGCAAAGCATCAACGACTAAACATGTTGGGCCCACCAAATTGGCTAATTCCACATGATAAACAAGTAGGTCACATCATTCCTTAAAGGATTTAAGGAGAGAACTGCATTGTGATAAAGGGCGTGTGAAGCTCTCTAACTGATGCTTGTGCTCGGTGGGGAGTGGATGTGGTCCTGACAGTCAGCTTGTGGGCTGGGCGTCTATCCCAGTCGGAGCTGGGAAGACAGAGGCTCATCCTGAAGCTTACAAGGCAGGGGGCCTCAAACCCTATGGCGTCGTCCTGGTGTGTTTATGCCTACACACCATGCTACACACCATGTTCACAGTAACAGGCAGACAGCACACAGAAAAAAAGTAACCCTTCCAGGCAATTTCTTAAATTATTATTATTATTATTTTTTTAAATAGGTTTTTAGCTTAATGCATTATTAAATACAAATTAGACAGCGTTAACGCTAGTTAATTGAGGCAGGTTCAGTTGTTGGCTACAGCCCTTTGGTTGTTTGCTCAACTCGTACTGTGCATTGACTTAAAAGGATTAAAGAATGGAACCATCTGTAGTGCTTTTTGCATGCTCGCACAGAGTAAACTGCAGGGCAAGGCCGACACTGGGTAAGGCACTAGCAAAAACAATTCAACGAGTCGGATGAAATCGCATGAGCACCGTTATAAAACAAGTTCTTCAAGAGCTGTGTAGTAGATGGGGGCAGGGAGAAAAAGAAGAGTTACCTTGAAATGCAGATTGAGAGCTGGAGTTGACAGTAGAGTGTTGGGTGGCAGTAGGAATGGACACAGAAGCAGGGAGGGACTGAGGGAGGGAGGCAGAGGAGGGTCTCTTTGAATCTAGGGGTACAGAGGGAAAACCTGGCCTGAGGGAGGGGGGCGACGGCTGGGCAGGGGCCTTAGAGGAGAGGGGGAAGCTGGAAGAGGCCATGGAGGAGGCCAAGTCTACAGGCCCCTGTATAAAGTCACTAAACTCGTCATCGTCCCCTGGGGGAGCAGGGAGGTGGGAGTGAGGGGGGACAGAAGAGCGTGATGGCGATGAGTCTGTAAAAATGGAAACACAGTGATGATGGCAAAACATACAAGAAAAGCTACGATGGAAGCGTGAATTTAAATACAACACAAGACAAAACAAGAAATTGATACTCTAAAACAATATAAATACATTATACCTGTCATCTCGGGGAAAATTGTGTTATTAATTTAAAAACATTAAGTGAGTACTGAATAAGTACTGTACTGGTTGGCTAGATTTTATTAATGTATCTGAAATACACAAGATACACAAGGCATAACCAAGAATAGTAAAGTACATTTTACAAATTGAATGAACACATTAAATGGTTCGGCTGTAAAAACAAGACAGATTGAGTCTCACAAACATAAAAGCTAGGCTAGCACACAAAGAAGATGGCCGATGTGGGAAAAGGAGAGAAGACTCAGCAAAAACAACAGAAGGCAGAGAGAGGGATATTTGAAGACACGCCTTGTGTCTCGAAGCATAATGTCTGTGTCACATTGTGAGGCCGAGACAACCGGTATTTCTGTCACCCTACAACCCATAGACATCCTTGTCATACCCTGGAGGAGGCTCTTTTGTCAGCAGCAGGGAGAAGTTGTTAAAAAGGGACTCCTGCCGACAAAGTACAGCAAGAAGAGCCTTCAGACTGAGCTGGATCTACCTGGCTTCTTGGGGTGGGAGGAAGGCGTGGGATGCATCTTGGCGTCTCTGCTGAAACCGTCCAGGTTGCCTTTGATGGCCTCCAGGGCGTCATCGCGACTCTTCTCCCCAGTCTGCGCATACAGAACAACAGAGAGCTCAGCTGAGGTCCCTCACACAGGGACGTTAGCCCACAGCACTGGGGACAAGCTGAGGGAAAGGGTGAGCTAACAGGTCAAGGCTCACCTTGGGTTTGACGCTGCTGAGCAGCCGGAGCTTCTGTTTCTGCTCCTCAAACTGTCGCCGCTTCCTGTCCTCCTCCAGCATCCTCTGCTGCTGCTCCAGGCGCTTTCTACATGGAGAACAGACGCCACACCGTCAGCCACTGGACAACACATTGGCACGGATACACACATAAACACAATATAATATCATTATAGATATGGCCTTACTGGTGCTCCTCAGCCATCTGTTTCTGCATGTCAACAGTGTACTGGGGCCCAGGGGCTCTCATGCCCATGAACTGTGGCTGGCCCATGAACTGCATCCCTGGAGCCTGCATCCCCATAGGTATCCCGCCCTGCTCGGCAAAGCAAACACACACACGCCACAGCAGTAGACTCACAGATCAGCATTCTCCCCATAGAATTCCTTTCATTCAATAATAAATGCTAAGAAAAGCAAGAATCAAATGCAATTCCAAGTGACTTGTTAAAAGCCTCATTAGCAGTTAGCAGCCTGCAGCGACGTCCCATTTACGCCTTCGTGTTTATGGCAACATGTAAACAGGTGCATTTGGAGGCAAATAACTATCAATCCAATACTTTAATCCAACAGAATCTGGAGATAGTGATTAGGAGTAAAGTTAAAATATGTGACACAACATCCATGCAAAAAGACTGCATAATAAAACAACGGTGCTCTCCTAAATGGATTTAAGATGAGACAAAGGCTGGATAGATCCGGCAGCATGAGGCAATGTCTTGCAAACTGCCTTTGCTCCTCGCTTCCAAAGACAGCAGCACGAGGCTGAGTCACAACAGGGAAGGGGGTATTTATCTTTTCATGTCCTCATGATAAAAAATGTTTTCACTAAGTGTTGAGCATGTTATATTGAGCCTACACGACACTCAAATACCTGCATAGGCATTGCACCTGGTGGCATCTGTCCTCCATAGTTCATTCCCATCATGCCCTGCATGTTGGGCTGCATGACCTGGACCATAGTAGGGAAGCCTTGCTGCTGCTGCTGCTGCTGCTGCTGTTGTTGCTGCTGCTGTTGCTGCATGGGTAGCATGCCTGCATGGGGATGGGAGACAGTTAAAAATTAGACCTTGGTTAGGCAAAGACGGTAGGTGAAATGTAAACAAAGATGAAATTAACTAAATGACTGAGCAGTGAGTCAGCAGCAACCCAATGCCTTTTGTTTTGCTGTGACAGCTCATAACAAAGTTAAGGTAGTGGAAAGAGCAAAGAAGAAGAAAAAAAATCGGTGAAGGGTGTTTGCACAGATGCTGTGGCTGACAGCAAAAGCTCAGCAGAGTGCTCCATCTGGAGCCTCCAGAAGCTTCCTCATATTAGGCATCAACCGAGCTGAATAAATGGTTCATTCTGAAGAATGCAAGAATTCTGATTTGCCTTGCTAAAACATTGCCTATGGGAGCATGTAATAACTCCCATGAGATGCTTGGCTAAACGGCATGTACGCTTAAGTTGTACGAGAAGTGTCATTCTAAAATCCACAGAAAAATATACGGAGGCATAGAAGCTCTATAGGTAAGGCTACTCAGTGCACGGATACCGTAGGGGATGTTTGTAACGTCAGCTAAGCTTAGGCTCCATATCACTTAATCCTTTGAAATTCGACTACACAAAATGGTCTTTTAGTACAAGTTTGGGCTGCTTAATCTTACTCGGAGTGTCAAAATGAATATACACCTGCTCACAGGAGTCCAACCTGTAACAGAAGGTAGAGCATTAATGGCTCCTAGAAGCGAGGTGAAGGGCCCTGGGGGGATGTAGAAAAGTAATTTTGACTGATATATGACTCACCTTGTGGCGCTCCAAGGCCCCCTCCAACAGGATAAATAAAGCTGTACATGAAATGGAAAAACACATTAGTATAAGTAACTAAATTAAACTGTGTGTGAGAGTGAAACAGCTGTTAGTATTAGACTCAACTTCCTTAGGCTTAAAGGGTGGGCTGGGTTTCTCTTTTCTATGCAACCAGAGGAAACACAAATTTACGTATGGTTTCACACGGAGCAATTAACAGATAGTGGGTGGTGATGAGAAAAAACATGGTCTGGCATTACATTATTCTCTTGTCGGACTTCTCTTTTCTAATTTATTTTCTTGTTTTACCCAGCCAGGCTGCATATTTGATTGCTGTGTAAATCTCATGGTCTTGCCTCACTGCTTTCCAAGGAAAGCATGAATAAATACTGCATTGGCCGCACAAGCATAAGGCCTAAATCTGATAGGTAGAAAGAAAACATTAATCCAACAATAAAACTTTGCTGTTCCTCAAAACAATGTCTTTGCTCTGCAATTTGTCATGTTGGTTAATCAGGAGGCTATATGCCCAGACTAATGATGACAAGCATGACGTGATTATTGTAAAGCCTAGAGCACGACAGGGGTCTTTTCATATTAATTACACTCTGTAATTAAGTAATATCTTATAATATATTATGGAGAGATATTTTGGTAAAATAGGCTTAGGCTACCACGTGCAGACATAGCCGAGTTTGTGGAGAAAGAAAATAAATCACACAAAAAAGTGTGGTATCCATTGGCAACAGTCAGACTGCGTCACAGAGGTCTGACAGGAGAGATTAGTGACGCAGACAGACACAGTCACAGGCACCCAAGTCAACCAACTGCCATGAAGAGGGGTGTAGCCAGTTGAAGCTTAATAGTGAATGGGAAGAACAGAATTATAATGTTATGTTCATCATTAGCATTCTGCCCATCTATACGAATCCTAAAAGCTTTCTTACTCAAATGGCTTTTTTGAGAAAGGGTTAGAAATGCACGGTTGGAAATGTATGGCCGACTAATACCACAGCATTATCTGAATAGCTTTTCCCTTTACTAGGTTTTGACTTTGATTTTGCTGACATCTGTTCGGTTTTGCATGAGCTCGGAGAGCTTTCATAGTGGCGCTAGCTCAGTTGCAGGCTACAGGACTGCCCCAATATCAAGCAATGGATTAGCAGGTCAGATTAGCACACAGATCTCAGCTGTGATAGCAGCAGCTGGGGAACCTGTAGGCCGTTGCAGTCTACAAGGCATGGCACCGTCACACCACCGCTGTAAGGCTAATTTGACAGCTCAGGGCCCGTTAGGGTCCTCAGACAGTGACAGTTCATAGCTTAATCAACTGTGTCTGCAGACTAGACACTTGCAATTACTTTGTACATTAGTATCCGCATACCCAGTGCAGATAAAGCAAAATATGAGTGAAATGAGTACACAAAGTTTTAAGATTGTGCAAAGGAGATCTGGGTTACACAATTCAGATTACTACTGGGAATTTAGGAAAAGAGTCACTGGTACAAAGTACAAACACTGTTCTGTATGAATTTAAACAGATTTCAATTAGATATTTATTTACTGTTTTTCTTCTTAAGAAAACAACAATCTCATTGTTATTACTATGATTTTAGCACACCATTCAACAAATTAATGAAGATTCTGATATGTTATGCCATAACCCTCTGCTAACAATCATTTCCACATTATATAGGCCTAGTTGAAAGAAACATAGTGACTTACAGCACAATATCTAGGCTACACCCTATGTTGCCAATCGTGGCCTATTGAAGACACCATTGCTTAACAAGAACTATAAACCTTTTAATTGATGTTTCTACTTGGGGCACAGTGTGATGTGAAACACCAGTATATTAGTCTTTTTATCATACATTTTAGTCATGGACATTGAAATAAACAAAACAAAAACAACTCTGATTAAACAGCTTGGCTCTAAAAAATGCATATATCCTACTTAACCACAACGCTATTAAAAGTCAATTTACCCTGACATAATCAATTTATCTGAATGCACTGCAGTAAACACTTTTCACCTTCTAAACTTTTAATAAAGATTAATGCTGGGTTCTAGGCTCTGACAACAAAAGCTGCTCCTAATGTAGCTACATATGTTTCTCTTTCTGAAGTGAGCAGGCCCAAATAGCGCAAGAATATGGGGATATTGAAGTTTCATTATTTTCACTTTAAATTGCCAGCTGTCACCCAATGTCTATTGGTAGGGACTTTTATCACTCTGGCTTAACATTACACCAACCTGGCTGACTCTCTTTTTGAAACTTAACAATTGAATAAGGTACTTTTTAATGGACCTCTCTCTCCCTGCATTAACTATCTTCACTTATTATTAGAAAGTCTAAAAATACAAATGTAGGCTACTTGGGAGAGCTTTGAAAGTAGGACAGGTAAACCCAAAACCTAGTCAAATTATTCATTGCATACCATTGCTAAACAAAATCACTATTCACTGTTCTGTCTCATTACAACATTGTACATTATGACAAGTACATTATTATACTACATTTTCTCTAAGGAGTCTCTCTACAGGAGTGTCCCGTGCTGGAAGGGGGTGAACATGTCCTTTGACACCGGGAAACTGAAAGATTCTCTTGGATGCATGGATCTAAACTTCCATCTAAGCGAAGAGTGGTTGACAGAACCAACAGGAAACACACCTGACACCCTTTTTATTCAATCAAATGCAAATTATAGGGTTCTTTGGTTTCATCAGCAGTATCACTGTCACCTGGCTTGTCCAGTGGCGTGTAGCTTGTGGATATTTATTATTTAAACAGGTTCAAGCCAACCTGAAGGTAAACTGATGAAAAAATCATGAGGCTGGTCTGCAGTGAACATTTCGTATTTAAACTACCAAACGAAATGCTTAATGACCCAGGTAATAATATTTAAAAAGGTTGCTTTAACGACCAAGACCGGGGGCTATTAATACAAAGCAGACTTGACGTTAGATAATGTGGTGAGCTGATAAGGTTTGTAGCACTATCAGAAGCTGGAAAGTGTTAGCTATCTACAAATGGTATGTTAGCTTTAGGCGAGTTGTCATTCACTAAAACAATGAGACCAAGGTCTTGTGATGGCAAGTTATCAAGGAACATGAACTAGATATCAAACGTGTTAGCTTAGCGTTAGCTGTCTAACATTATAAAGTTAGCTAGTGTGCTAGCTAGCTTGGTTTCTGACTAATCTGAGTCAGACAGGCTAGACAGTAGACTAGAGTTAGCCAGTACTGGTGCTAGCTGACTAGCGTAGCCTAGGCACCTGACAACTAGTACAGCCATCTCATCACCCAATTGCATCGACAAGCTACATCACCATTCATTCCTCTATAGTTGTTCGACTGCGGTGAAAGTAGCACCACTGAGTGATATTATTACTCGTTATTTTACAAACATATTATGTTATTTTCATATAAATGCTAAAATACCTGCCACCTCCCCCAGATCCTGGCCGTAACGCCATCTTGAGAACAATTCAATGGCAGAAATATGTCGTCAGCAATGACGTTCAGCATCTTCCGGGTCATTGTTCTGGAAATTCCACCTGAGGTCGCTGTGGGACTTGCATACTACACTTTTCCCCCCGTCAAACGAAAGGCCAGTGCCCTTATGTCGAGGGTGTCCAATGTTTTGTTTAACATAAAAAAATTCTAACACTAACATTCTAATAATCTTACAGTAATGTATTAGATAGGGCAATGTTTAAAGCATCAACTGAACATTACGTAGGCCTATACCTCTAGGTCTAGCTTTTTTGTACCTTTACAAAAATATTGTTGTGTGGTTTTAATGTGCAACATCATTGGTTTTGTTTAGAATTTAGATAAACCTTTAAGAACGAATTAGCCTTAAACAAGCCAGTAATCAAAGCCATAAACAAGCCATTTTAATTCCAGAAATCATTAGCACCATGCTACATTTTTGTTATTTTCATTTTCTGTGAGTTTGATGGCCAACTGCAATTATCTCCCAGGGCTTGTTCAACATTTTTACTGGCTTATTTAGGTATTGCGACTATTGTCTGCCTTGACACATAAACAGATTCAGTTGGCTTCTGCATTGTTTCCCCTATCACAAGGTGGAGTTACAAGGATGCGCCCTTCTCCTATTGTATCAATGGGTGTTGTTGTGAAAGATTTACAGCTTAATGAGGGTAGTGGGAAACACTGGATGACAAGCTCCTCTGCTATCCATCACCTGCTTTGACCTCAAACCCTTTTTGTGTCTTAGTCTTTTCAAACAGGCATTAATATCCACAACAGACTGAGCAACACCTAGTTAAAGTGTCTATAAAGCTAAACTTATACTATATGATCTGTTGCAGTTTGTATTGCACTGCAAAGCATTACAAAAATAAATATATCTATTAATTTGCTGTAATCTACTTATGATTTTGCTTTACTTTTACTACGACTAATTTTCTGAATCATCATCAGCCTTCAACTGTCCCCCTTGCCCTCCTCCATGGCCATTTGAATCCATTCAGGATGTGGGCCTTTCTCCCCGCTGGGGGCCGACCGCATCAGTCGGGTCCCCCAATGATGGAACTGCTGGGCTGGCTGTGGATAGACCCTAGAGGTGGCTTAACCAGAAAGGTGAACATTAACCGAGGCTTCACTCTGTGTATCCCACTAGTCTACATAAATCATTAACCTCTTCAGTGCCAGGACTGTGACAGCATCAGCATGGCAAAGGTAATCTGTCAGGATTCCTTCATACTGTATATTATCCATCTCTGACAGGAAAGAAAAGGAAGACTCACATCTCATTTACCCCTATTTAGCAACAATGACCCAAAAGTGCTCTTTCTTATTCTGGTTCACTCCTCTGACGACCTGCTTGCCAGATTGATTCCATTTAGAAGTGAAAGGAACCTTTATTATACTCATTTCACTTTTTAATGTACTGTATTGTAATACTTTCACTGGTTTGTGGCTTTATGAAAATAGCAAATCTGGTCATATTTGTTAAGCAATAATTTCCTGCAGATGTTTACATAAGTATTGATAGAAAAATGTTGACCCTGTTGTTTTTGGTGTTAGGTTTTATAACATTAATCTAAAAACATTCAGTCAAATTCTACAGAAATTATGTGTGTTGAAGTATGGGTATTTGCATCATAATATTGAAACTATCTTTCAAGACAACTTTTACTTCTTTGCAAAAGCAATTAAGGCATTTGTCCAGGCTGCCATAATGGATTTCAATTCAGTTCAACATCATGGTTAATAAACATAGATGGTACAGTGAAGACATTTAAATAGTATTTTTATTTACTTAATCAGTCAAATGTATCCATGTACTTGCATGTTGAATGTGTCCATCGTCTTGCATGTAGATTGAAAGTACATTTGTAACCACCTGATCGTTTATTTCAAAAGAAACATTTGAAATGTAATTTTATTACAATAGTTTAATAAAGTAGCCAATCCAATATTCTAGGAAATCTACTATTATACACCTGTTAAAATCTAAAAATCTTCATAACTCTTCAAAACAAGTCTGTCTGGAAGGTGGAACTGGTGGTGACAGTGTATGTTGAAGGGTTGTGATTGTTTTTACGAAGACTTGGCTGATCTCCGAGGGTACAACAGAGGGCCCCTCTTAGATCAAGGGCTTTGACAGAAAACCCTTCTATCAAAGCAGCTCCATACATGTGTATGTATTTTTTCCAGAGAAGGTTGGCTTGAACTCTGTTCGCAGTGACCAATTAGTCCTGGCAGAGAGTGGCCTCCTGACCTCTGCCCCTTGCTGGGCAGTCTTATCCATTAACCCCTTGGGCCCCAGCTGGAGTTGATGTAGTACCCATTCTTTTGGGATGGCTAAACACACGGCCACATTCACCCTGCAGCTTCCACTTTCTGTCTCTTTGTGCCATCCCTCTGTTCCCCGCGTGTCCAGCTCGCTCCTCATGTTGACCTCTGGGTCCCCACTGCTGCATCTGTAGTTGCTCCTCTCCATCGACCCAGCACAAGCAGCCTATCAGACTGGTGTAAAGACATCCAATCTAACACATACACCAATTCACTTGTCTTTAACCGAAAGACCTAAACTAACTTGTCCCGGATATCAGGAGGAAGTAAAAAATACAATAATCGCAAAAACCAAACCTGTTTATATATATACATATATATATGTGTGTGTATATATATATTTATATATATATATATATATATATATATATATATATATAACGTATGTATTACTATTACATTATGTGCTTTCAACAAAATATTCAAATAGATCAACTTAAATACTGGAGCACCAAACTCACTTTGTCTATTAATTGAATGCTTACTTGTAGGTTTTCCTTAATTATTGATATAAAATAGCAGGTCTTGAAATAATTCAGTGTTTTATGTTGTATAGTAAAATAGTCTTTACAAAACAAATGTAAATTAGGTTTTCTCTTAACCAGTGTTTCCTTCAGCTAAATAGTAGTAAAAATAAGAGGTAAGATCTTTAGTGGTTCCCTGGGCCTAAAATCAAAGGCCTCATTGATTACCAAACAGAGCAACATCATTGGATTACAAGGATTGGCCCAGCAGGGCTCCCCTTTTGGAGGTTGGTCTTTTGGGCACTTCAAACCAAGGACAGAATTGCTACATAGCTTGTTACTACAACTATTAACAACAAAGCATCCTAAATTTCACAGAACATGGTACACTTTTTTTTACAATTGTAGACCCTCAGCTAATGTATTGGGGATCATTTTCGGTTGAGATTAAGAATTTGCATTTCAAACACTGTTTTTTCTATGTCTGATTGTTATCACACAATTTTTTAAACATGTCATACGTGCCAACGTGTGATTACTTGTGATGCAGTATGAAAACATCTCAAAGGTTGTGATGTAACATTCTGCCTTCATTTGAGGCATGGGTACTTGCTTCATTTAGGATTCAATGCGAGCAACCATGTTCTTATGTGATTGCATCACATAGCCTATAAACACGCCATTTAATAGACTTATTAGGTAAAATTTAGTTCAATATCCGCTTAGTCAATTTGATTGCATGCTGCTTCAAATTTTTTACATTACAACCATAGCGTCTCATTCACTTTTTCAAATTTCAAATTAAAATTCTTAGCAAATTGATTTATTAATAGTTCATGAGGTATGTTATGATATTGTTCTAGACAAGTTAGAAAGCATGACAGAAGAAGTCTGCATCTCTCCTGTGCTTTTCTGTCTATTGAACACATAATAGAATTAAAATATTCAAATAAGCGGTGTTGGTATAAAACAGAAATGAATTGATCCAACCCTCTCGATAAACATAATTTATAATCTGTAGGTTTCTTTGATCATAACAATCTAAAATGTATTTAGCTATGCTCCTTGTGCGGTCAGGTTCAGGTGATCTATTTCAAAATGATTACTTAGCACAGCCATCTCATGTTGGACAATGATCATGCCCTTTAGATAGAAAAACTTCAAAGGAGCTTTCCTCTTATCATGCTGTAAATTTTACCACAAAACTTTGTGGAAGGCCATAAACAGAAAGATTTAACACTAACACTGCTTACCGCTTCAAGGGGTATGTGCACTGAGTTGCACATTGCTATTTGTTCCATTAAACAGAAACGCTACTCTCCCTCTCCCTATCTCTATCTCACACACACAAGCACAGACACACAAGACAATGTACTGAACTTCACAGTGTGGTCATCGATACCCTGAATAAATATGAATTGCAAAGGTGTTAAAGTGAGGTGTGTAAGGTCACCTGGTAAAGTAAATTAGAGTACATTCCTTTTTGCACTCGTCATGAAAGAAAAAAAATGGTGAAATCAGTGGTAAGTGTTCACTTCCTGATGGGCAACAGAGGTTAGACTGAGGCTATGATCATCTATACAACCTTAACTTAATAAATACATATTCTTAAAGCATTGTCAACAAGTGGATATCTGTTTTTTTTAAAAGACTAGAAATAATAATAATGATAATAATGTTTAAAAAACATTAATTCATTAGGAAAAGCTTTACTGGACATATCAACATTATTTTTCAGAAAGTATAAATAATGATTTTTACAAATTGATTTCTTTATACAAAAATAATACATTGAAAAAAAATCATGTTTTCTGTTATGTGGTTCTAAAACCCCCCTAAATAAATGGCTGTGGGTTTGTTTACCACAGATTTACAGGACTATGACAAGATAAAAACAATATGACCTAATATTGAAAATGTGTCTAAATATGCCAATAACTGTTATAGATTTGGAGAAGGTTGGTCTTCAATTTACAAGGTATAAAAATCCGGCATGTTAATTTGTCCTACTGAAATATGCTTTACAGGTGAATAAAATGTCAAAAAACAAAAGATGAATGATCACGCAACTTTGAATGTGGTCCTTTGTAGTATGTGTAAATGACTAATACTGTTTGCCTGGGTGTCCAATGCAGAGTGACTACTCCTCTCCCAACATTTTTCAAACTACATGGAATCCATTCTGATTAGAAAGACTGCTGTCATAACATCCAGCTCTTTCATCTTTACCCTTTACAAATTAAAAGACTAATGTCAATGTTTTGTTTGCAAATACTTGTCAATATTTTCATTACAACTTGGGAGGTCAAGGGAGGATTTATGAAAAAGAAATGGTATTAAACTTTTAGAGAACATTGAATTCAAACATCTCTAACGTGTTGGGAATTGTGCTTCAAGGAAATGGGAAAGGGGAGGGAGCGGTGATTCCCATTCCTGGAGTTCATCAGAAGCCATATGCAAACAGCAGTTCAAGGTGCAGGGAGGGAAAGGGCCAGAATCAAAGGCTGTGAAGAGCTTTTAAAGCATTTCAAATGTGAGCCAAGCCTCCCACAGAGCAGACTTGGTGACTGAATTTCAGTTGATACATCTATTGTTATTAAATAGTCTCACCGTAATAAAAAAATGAAATGTAAAATGTTTTGTCTGAGTGCACTACTCTGTGGGAACAAAAGTGTTTGCATAAACTGGACTGATAATTTGACATATTTGCCTTTTAGAAAAACAGTAGTTTAAAGTCATGTTATATGCAGCTCTATCAACAGCTACTAAGTATGGTTGATAAGGGTACTGAGAGTGCATTTAAACTCCCAATCGATAAGAGTACTAGTAAATTCAGTCATGTAAGGTGTGATTCACTCCGTGTACATTGCATAGTCCTATAAAAGTTCACAAGATTGTCAAAATCTTTCAATCACAGTACAATATACACAACCAAACAATTGTGAAATCTTTCTGACCCAAAAACCTGCCTTCATTGATAACAGAGATAACTCAATATGAAAAAAAAGATTCATGGAAGACTATATGCAATATCTATCTACAAAATCAACACAAACATTACTTAGGGTTAATGTGATTGTCATACCTTTCTGCTAGTGTGCATGGTTTTTTATAAGACCCGATAATAACAGTGAGGCTAAAAGTCTAGTGGTTGTATGTCTATAGAGAATTGACATGTGGCCATTATCTTCTTACAGTCCTTCTCGATCACATTACTTCAGTGTACTCATTTATCCATCACATCTGATCACAGTATTAGCTGTTTTTTTTCCCCAGGGACTCCATTACAGTTTTACACCACACAGTTCATAGCACATCTTGGAGGCTCCGTTTGTTCTTGTTTCATGTTGACACAAATTCCCCTCAACTAAGATGTCAGTCACTTATACAGAATAAGGTACTTATAAGGTATAGAGAAATGAATACTGTTTTCAAAAGATTGTGTTTTCATTATCAGTCATCCTTGTTGATCATCTTTGTGATAGAGGGAATCCTGTTTCCTCTTTTATGTGTCTATAAGATAGAAGGCTGCATTGTTTATTTCTCTTCTTCTCTTATGTCACTCTTGCCCTCCACGGCAACTCTCGATTTATTGACTGACTCATCGTCCAGGGCGCTGTTGCCAGTTAGTTGTCACGGTTACCACAGTGAGAGGGTGGAAAAATGTGCTCCAGTTGCTAGGCACCAAGGAAGTCAGGTGTGAACTCTCACCATGCTTGAAGAGGACACTGGAAAAAAAAGAGAAACCGCAAACGTCAGAAAAATACTTCACACAAAAGCTTTTAAAAACAGTTAAGCCTAAGCAATATACTTATCCTACTATTGCCCTAAAAGAGTATTGATATTCTGAGATGGTAAATTATACTTCTAGTGTATCAAGTTTATACCTGTGTGTGCCACACCTGACCAAACACGTTCCACATCCTTCTTTCTCTCCCACTGAAAAACCTTGTTTCCATTGAAATTGCCTTTTTCAGACTATCAGTGGAATTTTCTTTAAACCTCTCTCTAGAGGGGTGAAGGCAGTTGACCCTAGGGTGACCCCACAAGCAGCAAACATCCCTACCTGATAAAGGTAAGCAGCTGCTAAGACCACAGTCATTAGATGCTGGGCTCTAATCAGAGGTGGGTTTTAAATGGAGGTGGGAAGGCTGGCTGTGGGAGGGGGTTTCTTAGCAAACAAGTTATAAAGCTTGAGCATGTTGGTTTTTTCATGGGAAGAGCTCAGTGCCCTCTCTCTACCCCACCCAGACAAAATAAAGGCCTGATAAGCAACTACCTGGGAGAGAACGCTGCCTAATTGCTCTCTAAAGGTTACGTTCAAGAAAACCCAGGTGATAACCTCAAAAACAACCATAGCCACAATTGCAACCATTAAAAACAACAGGCTGCATTTGGTTTATCCATTGGAATTTTATAAACCCATATAGTTGAGAGCCAGAAAAGGATTATGCTTATTTGATTAAATGAACAGTGCACCTGACCAAAGATTTAGAATAGCATACATTTCATTGCAAAGTTGCCGAGCAAATTGCAAACACTACGTGCTCACAGCACACAAGCCTGTCAGTGGCCATGGCGTGAGTGCCCTGTCTCAGCGTGGGAAATTGAGCGTGTGAAAGCAGCGAGGACAGCATTTCAGGCTAGAGCGATCACTGAGAGCAGGGAGAAGTAGGAAAGAGGAAGAACTGTAATTACTAGAAACTCCACCCAGCCCCCATCTCTTAGCCCTCTATGGCAAGGAAGTAAGGATACAAGCCACAAGAAGGTTGATTAACCGTGGGGCTCATTTCCTGATCTAGTGGCTAGGCCTAGCAGCCAGGGAGAGGAAAGCGAAAGGAGGCATCATTAATCAAGGGCCGTTCAGGCTGAGGGCACAGGTGATTGATTGGGCGGGCTTTTCAAAGGAAATAGGAATTCTTAGGAGTAGCCATACACTCGCTTGCTCGACTGATTGAGATTAGCAGTCCACATGCTCAGACAAAAGCATTTTTAATACAATAGTTCAAACCCAGCATCAACAGAAAAAGTATAATACAGGTGGTGGAGACAGCTCTGTAAACAAAGTGACACTTGGACACCAATACCTTATTTTATATGAAACGTCACCAAACCCAACTGAATCGTTTTTAACATGTTACAAAATATATGACTTACTTTATAATAAGATTGTATTGTCACAAATCAATGTAGTGATCGGTATTAGGACAAACAATTAACTAGATAAGTGACTGAACTAAGAATATTGTATTTACCCAAGAGAGACCTCCAAGTTGCACCATCTTGTTTACAGTTGAATCCTAATGTGACAGGGATCAATACACAAGTCAACACAAACTCATAACACACATTCATATCTGTCATAATCTAGTATATTTTGTTAATGTGGGCTCAGATTTTAGTGTTCCATTTTACAAATAGAGTTTGAGATGTGACAATGAATTTACGTGTACTGGTAAATTTAAAAAAAAGGAAATGGAATATTGTAGTATAGGATGTTTACTTATGATAAACTGAACCCTAACAGTGTCATTAAGAAATAAAACCCCGAATAGCATCAATGTTGTTTATTGAGAGAATGCAGGAGAATGCAGACTCTGTGAGGGAAATGCAGCTGGACGGCCTATGGATGTCACTAATGTTTGGCAATACACAGACCTGTTTGCTGGAGGACATGGAGCTGAGGGTGCTGATGCTGTTGCCATCTGTAACCACCATTGCTGGGGGAAAGCGCGACGGGTGGGAATACTGGGGGGGCTCCTGCTTGTGAGAGTACACTGGGAAAACAACAAGGAGATGTTAAGGTTGATATCGTAATAGAGCAAACACGTTATCCCAGATACGAGTGGATGTATTCCTCCTACTCTGAGGGATATTTGAATAAACCTACACCACGTTATTATTGTAACACAATCACCGGTCAAAGACCAGTGTATAAATTATAGAACAAGGCCTTAGTGATATGTTTTACTGACTGTGTGAGTGTGTGACGGTGGCCATGAAGGGCTGCTGGCTCATGTGGCTGGGCGACTGCTGCATCAAGCTCTGCTGGTGGGGGCTGTGGAGCTGCTGGGAGAACTGCACTGGCTGCAGCGCGGCAAGGCTCCCCGCCACGCTGTTGATCACAGGCACGGATTGGGACTGGGACGAGTTTAGACCTAAGGAGGAGGAACCACCGCACACACACACGCAGCCACACACCACTTCAGTTAGTCTGAGTTGAATCCAATGATGAATGTGTATGAGAAACAAGTGGTTTGATAAGAATGTGATGTTTAGAATGTTTAAGGAAATGCAGAAAGTGAATGGAATTACTGTTTGTAGGGAAGATGGCTGACTTACTTTGTGCTATCATTACGCCGGAGAGCGGCATGATGAGGTTTTGTGTCTGCTGGTGTGTGTGGTGGGAACTGTGGATGTTGGTGAGCGTGCTCACTGGAGGAAGCCCTCCACCTGACACAGAGATCTAGAGAAAGAAACACAAAGCAAGTATAATCTGTCAGTCTGAAAAATATTGAATTATTATATCCAGCAATGAAGTTCTATTACGCAAATTCACATTTTGCATTTTGAAGTGAACCACGTGTACTCAGAATAAGCAGGTCAGAAAGATAAATGCCGGCTTAGCCCTGGCACATTTGTGTAACGCTGTGCTTTTGTAAGAAGCAATATACAGTACAAAGGCAAATACTGATAAGGAACAAAAGGGGAAAAGAAGTCATGCCATTGAATCATCAGAACATAGACTATGACTAGTATGGGTTGAGTTTGTGTTTATGTTTGTGTGTCATTTTATGTGTGTGTGTGTGTGTGTGTGTGTGTGTTTGTGTGAGCATGTGTGCACTTGGTAGTGTGTGTGCACTGTACATGCAGAATGTTTTGCACATGATGTACAGTGAATGCATGGCGAGTTTGGGCTTTTAGAAAAGCGTTATATAAATAAAATGTATTATTATTATTACTATTATTATTATTATGACATGAAGTCTTTACACGTACACAAATCAGATACTAGCATGCATGAGTGATTACAGGGTTTGTACATTTAATCAAATATTATATTACATCTGCTGGTGGGTGTGACGATCAGGATTCTCCCACTATATTGGAGATGTGTGTCTGTTTGAACCAGCTGCATTAAGAGTAGAGTCTGGTCAGACACCCAGTTGTAGCCAAAGATAAGAACCTGTCAGATTTGACCTGCTTCACACTACACTGCCTCCTGTTTGTACAGTAATTTGCCTTCCAGCAGGCAGGGGAGACTAAAATATCATTAATTATCCGGAGTGTAATTTGTGTGTATAGTAAAAATTGTTTACTTTACAATGTCAGGTATTGTTACTTGACATTTAATTGTAACAATGCAGTTTGTTTTTTGCCAAGTTTTAAGAAATCTATGAACAAGTTTCGCTTTCACTGTTCAAATATTGAAATAAGGCATAGAGGAGAAACTCTAGAGTACAAAAAACTCACAAACATCACACTTTGAATCCAGCACTACCGTCATCTCCCTGGCAGAACAAGCAGCACCCCACCCTCCATCTCTCTACACAGGGCGTTTAATCAATAAGAGCAGAATGTTTCTTTGTCAGGTTTATTGGCGAAGTGCTGGACAGGCCTGGCTCATTCTAGTGAAGGCTGTGTGCTGGAGCCGGCGCCAGGCTCAGCCAAGGCCTGCCACCCTGCCTACACCTTCCACACAGAACAGCACAATGCCCTAATTGTTGACTCCTGCTGGCTGGTTCATGGGAGTCAGGGTTCAGGAACCCGCTCTGTGTGTGTATCCTATATGTTGTCCCGGCCTTATCTAATCTGAGGCCAGGAGGGCCCAGGTGCGCTCACTCACCATCTTGGCGTCAGGTGACAGCAGACTGTGGCTGTGTTCCAGGCCGCCGGGAGAAACCTGCTGTAACACCGACTGGCTGCCCGCCATACTGCTGCTGCCGTGGTGACTGATGGTTGTCGAGGAGCTGACCTCACCAGGTCCCTGTTGGCTGTATCGAACTAAGAAAAGAGGAATAGAAGAGTTGAAGAGAAAAGATAGAGAGAGAGAGAGAGAGAGAGAGAGAGAGAGAGAGGGGTAGGTTAGCGACATGTCTTTCCTCTTGGCTACAAGCCGTGTTGGCTTGTCTCTCTCTGACTGCAGCAGTGCCAGCGTCACTCAGACCCGTCAGACTCACCTGCTCTTTGACTCAGACATAGGGGAGTAGAACAAACAAACACAATGACCCTACACTGGTGCTATCTGACTGGCTCAGCCAAGGCCATCCACTATTTACATGCACGCACACAACAGAACTACCCCGTCAGACTTTCTAAACTTGGGTTGAGGAACAGTTGTGGTGGGTAGGAGTGTGGGTAGGTAGGAGCTCACAGAACCCACATAGATGTACTCAGATAATGTGACTATACACAACCATGGCCTCTAGAATAAGCCATGTCCTCATATTTACACTTATCCTCCTAACTTGAAATATGAAGATACATAGCCATAGCCTAACCTGTCTGTTAATCCAATGTCTAGACTTCTTTTCTACAGCACCACCAGGGTTCAGTGGAATCCTACTCTCCTGTCTGTCAGACATATGTTTGCTAATCCCGAGCCCCTCTGATATCAACAGAGTAAACGTTACACAATTACAAGCAATGTCAAACACATTCTTATCCTACTCAGCCTCTCCCACAGACAGCGTCCCCTACTGCCTTGGGCTATTCCAAAGACCTGTGTCACCGTGTAGATTCAGGCTCTGTTTGCACTCAGATCTGAGATCGCTATAAGGCCTACCGACCCTGACCTGGCAGCTATGTCGCACTCAATTCCCTGCCACGGTTGATCACAGACTGTCACACCCTCAACAGGAAACGTTGCACTATGTGTGATAGAAAAAGGTAGATTTACAAAACAACATAATAAGATAATTACGTAGCATAACTTTTTGTAACATACTGTAGGTGCTTCTATGAAAATCACCCCTCCTCCTGACCATATATATGTATATATATATATATATATATATATATATATATATTGATCTTTCAAAATTCTTTATTGAAACAGATAGACATATCTTTATATTCTCTACATTTACAAGGAACTCGGCTGCAAATATAATCCTGTCAACGAGGCTGTAACCGGGGCAGTAGGCTGGGACGCAATTACACCCACTAACGACATGTCCTCTTTTCTGCCCAACCCTCAAGAGCACCGTAGACCTCATCAACAACACATATCCTCACAGCACTCCACAGTGCTGCCTTGTAAACACCGGCACGGAACAATAAAAGTAGTCCATTGGACCTATGACCCCATAGCCACACAATGGCAGACGACTCATAAAGGAATTTATCTCTGAGCTGGGCAACCTCTTTAAGTGTCAGGGGAGAGAGATACTATTCATGGCAGCTTTGTCTTTCTGTGGCCAGCAGTAATTCTGGCTGCAGGGAACCTCACTGTCAGTCAGGATGGCTTTCGTCGTCTAGTCTGGGTCTATAAGTAGGAGGGGTCAATATTTAAGACATCAGTGGGGAAGCGTTCATAACCTTAGCTTCTACAGAATGTTAGAATGATCCAGGAACCAATCACTATGAAAGACTTGCACTAAAAGCTTTAAAATCCACAAAATTATAATGAAACGCCAAACCAACGTTCTCATTGACACCTTGCAAACAGTGCAGGTTAACACTAAATGTACTCAAATTTCTGAACCAAGTCACCCTGTCTAATGGCTGGGAGCCGGGGGAGGGTGAGAAGCCCGGGAGGGGAGTAGTAGGTGGGAGCTGAAACAGCTTTTAAAGGCTCAGACTCCCTGTGTGACCCATGTAATATCAAAGGCTCTCTCCCCATCCCCAGGCAGTGCTCATTGTAGCACCAGTGCATATGTGAGACCTCCCGGGTCTCAGCAGGACGTGGTCAGCCCATTGTGGCTCTCTGGGACTCAGGGAACAGGGCACAGTACAGGCATAGGATATGTTTTGGTGCTCTAAGAGAGCCTGAGGTGACAGAAAGGCAGCATCACAACCCACGTTTTATAACCCCCTACTACTGTGTCAGATTGGGAACTTCTGAGTCTGCTGCTTTTGCAATGAGAGGGCAAAATGTAAAAAGCTGAGCTTAGCTCATCAGGTATTAACATTCAACGAGTTGGCGCTTTTGGTGAAAATTGCAAAATTATTTTGTTGACCCTATTTACCGCAAACAATTTATTGAACAGAAAATCTGTAGGACTAATACTGACAAACAGACTTTTTTTCACACAAATAGACCTACCTAAATTACCTACCTAATCTTTTGAAATATTCTAATTTGTTTACCATATCATTCAGATGAATATAAAATTTTAATCTAAATTATTATTCAATCATATGAATGCACTCAATTTGAACTAATTGACCAAAACAGAACTTACATAAATCACATAGCAGACGGTTTGACTTTCTATCCATTTGCTTTGAACCATCTAACTAAAACTATATCCCTGAAAACGCCTGAATTATGTGTTTCTCTTAGATCTGACCCAGCAGTGACCTCCTTCACATAACTGAAATAGTGACAGTGGCTGAAGGAGGGGGTTACCAATCTCTCTCTACAGGCTGGAGGAGAAGGGGTCATCAGTCCTGTCTGGCTAGAAAAGAGCCAATACCCTGGCGGACAGCTCCTGCTGCTCTGGTCTGCGCCCAGCCTCAGCAGCTATATTGACGTCCATAAAGGTGAGGGGGGAGGCTTTAAGACGGGTCCTCCCCAAGCCCCAGTAGAGATAAATGAACCTAGGTTACAGTCACTGCAGTCTTCTAATACACCACAGACAAAGAGACCACCTGCCAGGGCAGCCTATAGTTAGTAGAAGTCAGGGGAGTCCCTTATCAAAGGACTGGGAGATGTAGTAGCTAAGGATTTTAATTGTCCATTAAGCATGCATAATACAGGCCGTGCCCTAGCAACACGATGAGGTAACCTGCTGGGATGTTATTGTCAGGCCAGAGGCTGACACTGAAAAACAGCTGATGCTGTCGGCAGGATGCCGGCAGGACACCTTGTAAGTAGGCAACCGAGGGTGAGGGGGAGCAAAGTATCATCCGCTTGTGACCCTTACCCCTCCCCACCCTCCTAACTTTCCTCTGCAAGCTTATCCCTGACCGGCCTAGCTCTCCAACCTGAGGTCATTGCCTGGTCAGGTGTGCTGGGAAAACCCATGAGCAAACATGACATGCAATCCACTAATAGGACCAGTTTATCCAAAGGTAAGAGCAAGCCAAGGCAAACTATTTGTTTTCTCTCCGGAGCTGACCTCGTGTTCTAACATGAAAGGACAACAATTGTCTTTGATTGAGTCTCTCAAATCACAGTTTATATGGTGGAGGGAATGACGGCGCTTAGGATAATGCTCTGAGAAGGTATTAGCTATCCTTTAACCTATCCAACTCTTATATGAATGACACTGCCTGCAAACAGCAACTGCGGTTAAATAGTCAATAGCGTGTTGCACTTCATGGTTTTAGTAACTCTCAGAACAGAGTAAACAGCAACCTATCTGCTGGATGGAATTAATGTGGGAAATGGCTGAGGCTAGTTTAGCTGGAGCCTAGCCTGACCCTGGCCTGACCCTGGCCTGTCACAGGATCACTGGTCTTTGTGCCATGCTTCTGCCTGCTGACTTTGGAGTGGAGATTGCAGGTACAATGCGAATTGTTCTCAGCGTGTTTTCTAAGATCAGAATAACAATGGCATTTGCTCAGCTCACTCACTCACCCACTCACTCTCATTGATCACTTGGTCTCTCGCTCCTCTCACTGATCTCATCAAGTGAGTTTCTCTCCTTCTTTTCATCGTTCTATTCTTGTAAATGTATTCATCTTATTTTCACCATTATAACAAAATGTCGTTAGCATGGTGGATATATTCTAGGAGAGCACTTCTATTCAATGATGTGTGATTGCATTAAATGAAACATCTTAATTAAATTACCTAATGATGAGATCGCATCTATGTTTAAATGTGGTGACACTACCTGGCATCTTACTAGGAGGGGATGCGCTGGTCGTGTGGTGGTGCGGAGAGCTGTGAGACAGCAAAGGGTTGAGGCTGTGGGTAGGCACTGTGTAGGCGTCCATTGCAAGCTTCTGTCTGAAGGCCTCCTCCTTCCGACGGTTGGCAAACCAGTTGTACACGCGCACCTCAGTGACCAGATTAGAGCCCAGTCCATGGGCTTTAGATGGCGACACACCTCTCTGGAGACACTCAGCCCTTGAGGAAATACATTGAGGGAAGAAAATGAATTCAAGTTAATAAAATTACAAAGCAGTGTTACACTGCCGGAACTTTATTAGTTTTGTACTGCCGTTTGAACTGCTAACACTTTAACCTTTAACCTCGTAAAGTTGGTCAAATTGGCAAATTGTAGAGCTTTCTGAAAGCTACATTTACCTGTTGCACTCCTCCACCAAAGCTTCCCTCTCCTCTTTGCTGGGGTTTTTCTGCCTTTCATAGGCCTGGTAGAGAATCTGTTGTGATGCAGGCCCCCATTTGAAACGGTTACGTCTCATTTTCTTAGAGGAGGGTTCAGTGCCTGCCTCATCACTAGGTTGCCCCATGGACTGACCCGGCGGGTTGAATTCGGGGAAAAAAAATAGCACCTGATCCTGATTTCCTTTCTCAGTCATATTGCCGCCACCATTCACCTGATTGAACTCTGTAAGATAAAAACAAAAAGGGCATGTACATATGATGAAAAAAATATACAAAATTAAATGTAATGCCTTATGTCAGGGGTCAACTTTAACATCATAGATGTAAAAACATTAATCAATCACAGTGGGCATCGAAGGATGTTCTGGCAATTCTTCAGAAAAATATTAAAATTATTAAATCCTTTTCAATGATTAGAATTCAAACACTGTAATCCACATAATGATTACTGTATAAAACAAAAACAGCCTATAGTCTGTATTGGATGCTGGAAAGTTTGAAGCATTTAGTGACACAGTCTGTATAAGTGACAGCCAATGTTACAATAATATCTTCAAATCATATGGCCAAGGTATGCCTCCATGGAAATGGAGGGGTTGGACGCGCCTTCCCAAAAAATAAACTCCTTGCGGTGCAAAACCCTAATCATATATATCTAAAAAAATAATTTCCAAGGATGTATGGTAGCGCCCACCAATTTTTTAAAAAAGGACATGGATAGTGCCTCAATTTGACCAAATTTATAATGGCCATCAAATAAAACAAAACTAACATTTTGGCCTCAGCCTTCATCGACTGAGGCCGAAATGTTAGTTGCGTTTGGGAAAATTGGTATGGCCTTGATGCAGACTGAATTATGGTTGTTTATTGGTGGTTTAGTAATGGTGATAGGCTACACAACTGCAGGCAATTTGGGTAAAAATTCTTGTTAATGTATATTTATATCAACTTATTTTGTATTAACGGATTATCAATACCTTTCAACAGTTTGCACATTGTAATATCTATGGGAGAATGAAAAACATGCCGTTCACGTCAGTCATCGTGTGTTCTCAATATTTAACTCTAATTTTGTTTACGATCTCCCGCAAAACTGTGACGAATTGCTTTATGGCACAAGTGCGTCACTATATCAGGAAGAGAATTTCATACTTGGAGTATAGTCATTGATTGTGCTAGCGACATGCAGTGACCACGAGCATTCTGCGTGTCTTCTATGAAACGGTAAATAACTACACAAAGCAAACAGTAGGGGTTCCCAATATCAGAAGCTACATACAGTCGCTTCAAGTTACTTTTAATTTAGATTATTCTATAATGTTAAGAGAATTGTCAATACAGGAATGTTTACATTAAAATTTAATTTACTCTAGAAGATGGCTTTTAGCTATTTTTTTATAGATCAGTCTTGCATCAATAGTGAAATCCACTATATGCAGAATGTTGCTTGCCTGTCTGCAGGTTTTATTTTCAGAGCTCACAGTCAGCAAAAATTGTACAGTAAGTTTTGGACAACAAGAGAGTTGAAAGCCTGCAAATGTTGTTATTTAAAGCTTTGAATGGGTCCATTGGGTTCTGGAGGTGTGGTTACGGCAAATGTGCTGTTGGCGTGGCCTGTGGTGGTGGGGCCCGAAGTGATATCTTTTCATGGGGCCCCAAATGTATGGCAGTGCCTCTGGATGTAGGTGAACAACATCACAGACGAAAAACAGGCCACTGACAGGTGAACTAATGTTAAAGGCTGTTTGGACAACTGAAGAAAAGTAAAGCCCAAGCCGTACTTCGAATAAAATTATAGAAACTCAAATATTAACTTACGTCTGAGAATTTCCCGCTGCTTCCTGACATACCAGGTGTAAAGTGCTGCTCGTTTCTGTGTTTTCATGGGCGTGCCTTTGTTAAGGTGCTGCGAAAGGTGAGACTGGTTAAGGCCTGTTACATCCACTACCTCGCGCTGTGGGATGTTGTGCTGCTGCATGTATCCTTTGATCATGCGGGCGGCACGCCACGGGTCCTCTCTAAAACATAATGGAAACATTAATCAAAACAATGCCAATTAGACCATGTTTTATAAAGGTGTTTAGTCTTGATTCCCGTCAGTATTATCCGTGTTTTGGACGTGTTATGTTGATCTCTATACGTAGGTGTCTCAATAACGTAGCGTTTCCTCAGTTTTTCAATGTCTCCGCTTAAAAGAGAGTGTAAGGAACAATACCCACTTTGGTAAACGACAGTTAAGCCCTAATCATTGTATTCAGCAGGTTGTAAATAATTTAAACGGTTAGCCTACCTACTTCATTCAACTTAGACATTTGGACTGAGTGATTTTGACAAAAACTGAAACCGCAGCATATGAATCTTGCTGTGGGTGCATCAAGGCCACTGATTATTAAAACGTATACAAATGTCTACATGCTATAAGAAATAAAAATGCCTACACCCTAATGTAAATACAGGCAGGAATGTCCATTGTTACAATTTGGCAGGCTTATGTCGATGTAGGAATTTAATTGTAATATTTTATAAGTATCAACCGACCTCGTTGACCTACTCATTTATTAATTCAAATAAACAACTAAATCATGCCATAATAAATTGAAACGCATGGTATTTTTTTCTCCAATTTTAGGAGGAAAAAGCTGTCATAAGTAGTTTTTTTTTACTTTACTAATATGCAAATGTTTTGTTTTTTTTCAAAACTGAAACGTTACATTTAAGAAATAAAAGTGTTGGCTAAATTAACTCTGGCTTTTTAGAAGTAAAGGTCATCATTGTGTAAATTTAATTGAAAGGCTCATTTTTGGGCTAATGTGGGCAGGCATGGTCTATGGTCATGTAATAACAGAGGCCTAGACCAATAATAGACTACAGTAAAGTCGAAAGTTACTGTAAGTGGCTAATCAGAGTTTAAATAGTATGACACCAGTATTGTGGCAAATCTACACACGCCTGTTTGTTTTGGAGAATGCTTACATTTAGGTTTGTAGCTTTAGAGATGTTGGTTTATAACTTTCGACAATGAATAACCAGATCTCTATTCACTGTAATCATAGGCTACTGTGTATCTTTCAGTTGATGATTTATGAAATAAAATTAATAGTAACTTGAGTCCACGTGGGTTAGTTTTGATTTTGTTACGGTCTTGTTTTCTTTATGCTTATATAGGGTCAAGATATTTTAAAAAGATGTACAATTAAAAATATATATATTATTGCATATTTCGAGCCTGAGTAGCTTTATCAATGAGAAATAAATAATAATATTCGTTTATTATCGTTGTTTGTCATGCATGCTATACTGCATATTACAACTCAAGCCTAAGAATTTAACATAACTATTAATTAGTCTATGTTGAAAACATAATTTGTGGGTTTTACAACTTTTTCAATGAAGTCTACAGCTACCAGAACAATATTATATATTTATATAATGGATATGCCTATACAAGTTTGAATCATGGCCTAACTTCCTAAGCAATTAGCCGTATATTTATTCACTGGTAAGCTACCGGTTCTGGTATAGGGATGTGGAGTAAGTTAATAATAAATAGGCCTAGACCTTGTTTAGTTTATATTTTGCTAAGGTAGAGCATGATAAACCAAGTAGATAATTAGTAACCAGAAAGAGAAAATTACATAGGCCGAACCTGGCGCGTTATTTTGAATTTGTAAACACTGTGAGATAGGCCCATCGGCAAATAAAATGATTTAATTGCAATAGGCTTAAACACTTTTTTAGTATATATCATAATTAATTAAAAGAGAAACGTAACGTACCTTAGTTAAAACATTTTTTTCCCTTAAATAACTGAAGTATTTAAATGAAAAAACATGTAGGCCTATTTGCATAACTAATGCGAAAATAATTTTTTCAGATAAAACTAATTGTCAAATGTCATGAATATATTTAAACAAAGTAATTTATTTTCAACTTACACTATCATGCGATCAACCTCTGCTCTCTGTTCGGCAGCTTCCTCCGTGTTCAGTGACTGAAGTTCCTTCAATATCGGCGGTGTATCGTAATCATCCCCGTCCTCCGAGCAGTCATCTCCAGACAATTTGCCTTTACTGTGTCCATTGGTGAGCGTATGGAACACTGGTTTCGAATCTGTATCATTTCCGTTTAATTTTGAACTTGGTGGAGACATTTGTAAGTTCTCCAATTTAACTCCAAAACCTGTTGGGCTAGGGTCCATATCGTCCAAAGCTTGGATCAGTACATCTTTAGTTACTCCGGAATCCAACAAGGCGCTTAGAAGCTCCTGCTGCAAGGAAGTCAACTTTGAAACCATTTTCGAGAACATTAAAAACTTTAGAACCTTAGGGAGGGGAAGATGAGGAATAAAGCAGGCAAAAATAACTAGTCCCTCTCTTCCTCTCCTCGTTCTTATGAGAATTTCCTTCTTCTGACACCTGCTCGGGGAAGCTGATTCACTTCCCAGTCAAGGGGAGTGATATAATTTGCCATGATGCTTTCGGAGGGAAGGGAATATAAAACATGGTGGGCTGGCTGATGGGGCATGTATGCAAATCTTGAGAATAAGGCCGCACTGACTGGGGCAGGTAAATGTGTTTACACTGCTGTCCTCTTGCTTTTATTGGCTCTTCTTATCAGCAAAAAGTTTCATGAACTTTGGACTGTTGTATATACCAAAGACTTTAATGAAAGGAGAGCAATTGTTAGCCAAGCCAATCATTAGAAGGCAACAATATTTAGAATTTAGAATATGTAGAATGTAAAATGAATATATTTAATTTTCTATAGTTATTTTGATAGTATTGCCTAAGCTTAGCCTATTATTTGTAAAATGCTATTAACTTATTAAAAGGACACGGACAACTGAGACGAGCAGGCGCGACAAGTTTATAACATAGTTGTGCCCTCTAACGGGGAACCAAACAAATTCTGGAGGTACAAAACCACAAACGAACAGAAAGTACAATGAACATCGTGGGTCTTTGAGGCCATGTCAACTGTTGCAACAAAATTGCTTTATTAGGTTATTGCCCTATAGTGGATGCCTGCCAATAATTGTTCACCCTGCAGACTGAATACAACATTCAGTGTAGTATCAATATGGTTGATCATTACTAATGGTCGGTCTGTAGGCCTACATGAAATTGTAGGATGAAGAAAAAATAAGTATTACTAACAATATAGGACTTATCCTGTAGACCTAGGCCAATAACCTATAGTATTATTTATGCCTGATTAGGCTATATATATATTGCCTAATTAATTGAATAAATATATAATTTAAAAAAGACTCCAACTACTTTCAATTACAGAGTTGAGTGTGGTAAATTGGGTGTCAATTAACGAGATATTGTAACGCAATCGATCAGAGTCTTATCTCCGCGTTTGTGCTATGTGCCGCTGTCCTGTAAAGTTTTCCTGAGATACACACCTTACATGCACTTCGAACTGGTGTAAAATAGCATCGATCTTGTGCTGTGAACAATGTCGATAACCCAGCGGTAAAGCGAAATTAGAGGCTGTCTGTTACCCTGTCTCCTCGAATGACAAGTTTGTTTGATAGGAGTACGATATCAGCTTTTCAGTCCCAATGAAACGAAGACAGCTTCTTGTTTGAGGCCTATCTGAAATATTTAGCATTGTACTGGAATGGTTGAACCAATAAGTCATCTATATTATAACATAACATGATAAAAATATTTTATATATCCTACTACCTATGATTTTTCATCCTATATGAGATATCCATTTGAAAAAACGTGACATCTATGGTTTTTAAAAGACACCTGGTGGTAAATCTTAAAATGTATTTACAAAATTAACTCTGTTTGTCATAAAATATCATGAAATCACAAAATCAAAAAAAGGGGATGAACATTGAAACACTATTTCCCCCTAAAACGAATACATTTAGTAAATAACTGTATCTTATTATTACTTTAAATAAACATACATGTCATGAATCTTTTGTAGATTAATAGAAATGATATGGAATCAACATCTGGGAACTTGCAATTTAATGAAAGAATAATTTTTTGGAAAATTTTCAAAAAATAACTATAGGTTCTATCATAATTGCATGTTTACACTAGGGAAATCGGTGCAGTTTCCTGCCATTTCCACATGCCTCCATTATGATGTGTCAACCATTAACAACAAATAATAACAAACAGCAAAAACTGTTTATCCAGAACGCGGACCATAAGCTGTGTTATGAAAGCAGCCTGTGTGCTAGAGCATAACATGGAACATGGTCAAGCCACCGCATTCTCACATGAGTAAGTGTCTTTAAGGGACAGCAACAAGGTTGAGCAGGAGGACGAATCAGGGACCATGCAGAGAGAGACTTAAAAATGCCACCCCTTCTCATGCACCTGCAGGTCACTTTATTCAAATTGTGTCCAGTGTTTGAAATATTACTTCAGTGTTTAGTGTAAGAACTATTTAAAGTCTTCAATGATAATTATTTTAACCACTATACAAATGTAATTTGTTCTTCAGTCAACATATTCATTTTATGTTAGCAGCTATACAGAAGTCATCAATATATTAAAATGAATGAAGTTCAGTTTAAACACTAAATACATTTATGTAAAAGGTTATGCAAACTAGCCTGGCATCACATGTCCAGTAAACTATGTTTTGTAAAGGAAAAATATGCTTTTCCAGCTCCATTGGGGGAAAATATGGGTCGTTT
The DNA here is from genome assembly GCA_036023535.2 of Galaxias brevipinnis. Lineage (NCBI taxonomy): Eukaryota > Metazoa > Chordata > Actinopteri > Galaxiiformes > Galaxiidae > Galaxias > Galaxias brevipinnis. Next base: position 41,200 of record JAVQIZ010082072.1, read on the forward strand.
AAGTCAGTTTCAAGTGACTGTATAGCGGCTACAAAGTGGTTCATAGTGTAAAACAAGAAAACAGTATGATGGGTTTTTGTGCGTAAGACTGTGCTACATTACAAGAGTGTAGTCATTGTCCTTGTATGCCCTCACTGTTCTCTCTTCTGATTTCAACTTAAAGGATTCAGAAAAATCTCAATATGGTTTGCATGATAAATATTGTAGCAAATGTGTCTTGAGTATCTGGTTTGAAAATCTTAAAGACCCTTGAGCACTTTCTCAAACCCAAAATCCCCCTAAATACAATAAACCTTATTTCAAAAGATTAACACCCTAAGGGTGCATGGATGATCAAACAGCAACATACTAAATATGTGCCACAATGATGGGTCATCACATATGGTCAAATTAAACAGATCAGGAGCCGGATCAGGCCAGTTTAGGCCTGCTGTGGTTTTAATGTGTTTCTAGTGCATTTAGTCCAGAGGTTCGGCGAGGTGCTATGAGCACCGGTTGTGTTTCAGCACCGGTTGGCTGCCATTGGAGTCTTCAGTGACCTCTCTCCACCCTTCGCCCCCTCTCAACCCCTCCCTCTTACATGGTTGGGGCAGAGAGCGGAACGTTTGGAAAGTTTTCTGAAAAGGGCAAGGGCTGCATGGTGTGTGCGTGAGATTCCGGAGACAGCGACCATGTCCCGTTCCACAGACTAACCTGGACCTTACCCTCATCTTGCACTCTCCGACCGCTCATCTCCGCTCTCAGAGAGTTGACCCATCTCTTTATTGTCATTTGTTCACTGCTTGTCTTTTGCAATGTTATTTTACTTCATGCTTTGACTTTAGATTGCAGGTTAAACGCCTTTCCACATAAATGCATGGTATTTTCAAATCCACGAGTTTATGGCAAAGGCTTTGTTAAACATATTGAATAACTAATTCCTTAACCAATGCCGTTCATTGGATCAATTGTAGGGCAAGAGTTGCCAACCTTATAGATCTCATAGAGCATTCATACACACTTGAATCAAATGATGGGATAGGTGGATTTTGTCTGATTTTGAAGTCCATACCTGTCACTAAACAAACTTTGTTGCTCGATATCATGGATTTTTCCTTTTGTAAAATCAGTCCCACTCAATGCTGATGACAAAGGAGGTGACAGAGATGGGATTATTGTCTCCATTACTTCTGTTGCAGTAAAACCTTTGTCAATCACTTGGATCACTGGATGACTGAATGATAATTGAATGATAATAAAGTGTTTTAGGTTGTCTTACAAGTCTATCAGTCATAAATCTAGAGGGTGCTTAGATTGCTCTGATTGCATCACAGTTTCTTTCCGTGGATGTAATTGCTGCTGCTTTGAACTCGAACAGGGTAGGGAGGGGGGTGAGATTTCTTCATTGTTCCTATGAATCAGAGAAAGACACACACAGGAGGACACTGAAGAGGAAAGTGATGAAAATGCTGGCATCCATCCACTCCACCCTATTCTTAAACATGACCTGTAGATGATCCTTACTTGAGAGAGAGAGAGAGAGAGAGAGAGAGAGAGAGAGAGAGAGAGAGAGAAAAATAGAGAGGGACGCTGGGCCTCCATGTCCATGGCCCAGAGGGCCTGTCGGACAGAGACAGTGTTGGCTCTGTCAACACACACCAGAAAAGGGCGTGAGTTTCTGTGGGCTTTTCTTGAATCAGGCCCAAGACTTGAAAGTCCCTATGCCATATTTACTCTTATGAGCGCAGGAGGTGTGGGCATGTGTAGGGATTAGATGTTTCCTCCTTATTTCTTTTGTTAGATCATTTGAGGTTTGAAGTTTTGTACAGGCTTTGAGGTTACTTAGCTTTTTGTATTCACGGTCAACCGCTCTCTACTCCTCAATTGCTCACTCCACTGGCATTCCACTAGTTCCTCCTCCCTTTACCATTTTCTATATCCATGTAAAGCCACAAAGTCCCTGGCAAGACTCAGGAGATAGGTATCTCTCTATATCTAAGACATTATACTTTTCACCGCTGATACAGGGAAATCGTTGTAAAGAAGACCTAGCATGCTTGTCAGGGCAGTACGACCCCTTGCATCACACACCTGTCTTCTCCTTCCAACAGCCAGGAGCAGGCTGCTCCCGGCACCAGTTGACCTGAACTGCACACCACAGTACAACACTGATTCATTCTGTCAGAATAAGGCGGCACAGCCTCCCTAATCCCATCAGTTCCTCACACTGGATCTGATGGCAGCAGGTGCTGTCGTACAGGAAAGGACCTCTCTAGCATTCAAAAGTGTGTTATTGTTTACGAAATGAGCAATTACAGTTAATTATTGCTCACTTATGCCACAGCAGCATCTGTTTACAAAAGAAAAGTATAGACTGAGGATTCATTTGAAGAGTCTCATGATTTACACATTGGTTGTAATATGTATTTGGTGTTGTTTCTCTACACAGTCAAAACCTATTGTCATACAGCATAGAAATTGCCTACACCCACATCCCTGCAGTTTGGTCTTGGTGAGGCTACAGCTAGGGAAACTGAAAGAAGCCAGAAGAAGTGTTGTCTCTGCTGTCCGTGGTGTTGTCTGCATCCTCCATGCTCCCCAGCTGTAACCTGCTGCTGGCTTTGCAGTCGGCCAGCCTGCCTGCCTGCCGGCAGTCAATATTGACTCAGGGATTGAAGCAACAGCCACTTTGTCAGGATATAATGTAGGGGCCTGGATACAGTATACATGGTTTTTAGAAACAGGTTAGAAAAGTATTGACCGCATTTTACATGATTAGGGCATATGTGAGTCCAGTGGTGATTTGTATTCTATGAAGCAGAGAAAATTGATAAAAAATCATTCAAATTCTTACCCGGACCCACTGACTGAGCATTGTTCTAGATTGTAAACATGCTTAGTAGTTAGTGTTTTCTTAAATATGCTCATCAATACATAATTGCAAAAGATGAAGCACTTCACTCACTATACTTCACACTCACTTCACTTCACACGTCCCACTTCACAACCCAGTGATTCAGGAAGAATAAATTATGAGCCAAATAGTACACATAGATTCAGTGGAGTGCGATAAGCAACATAAATGTTAGTGTTACCCTGAGAACAACCAAACCTTTTTTGGTCAACATTGCAAAATTAGATAAATGTGTCTGCCTGGCTGTTGTCTGTTGTTTGCTAAGGATAGCTAAAGTAGAGGGACATAAAGGGAACTTGCTTAATTTATCTCATATATTACCTGGTGCCAAATACTGCTCCAGGTGTCCACTTTCTGCATCATCATTTATCACAGAGGATGTTGCAAACCTACAGTATTTTAACTTCCAAATAGAAAAGTGTACACAGGACTCTTTTCTGTATTTTTAAGAGGGAGGTAATTTGACTTTACATAAAAAAATTCCCTATTTGCAACTGTTTTCTAAAATCAGTCCTTCCACATTGCTCACAGCATGCAAAGAATAACGTACATACTATGTTTGCAGATGAAAGAAAGAAAGGCAACCTTTATTCACAAGTTATTTATTACTGATGGTGAACTGGCCAACCCTAACGACATTTGCATGACTTTCTGAATGCTTTGCAGTGCTAACAAGGTGTTTGAAGATTCCAAACCAACACATCATAATTCATGGTACAACACATTAGAGCTTATTTCTATTGTTCTCACTGCTGCCACCTAGTGAAGGACAATGCAAACACCCAGGAAAGAAGATGTAGACATGGCAGTAAATGGTTGAGGTTGGCTAAACCCACCTAGGCAGTCTCTTTGCAGACACAGAGACAGAGACAGGGACAGGGACAGGGACAGGGACAGGGACAGGGACAGGGACAGGGACAGGGACAGGGACAGGGACAGGGAGACGGAGACGGAGACGGAGACGGAGACGGAGACACAGACACAGACACAGACACAGACACAGACACAGACACAGACACAGAGA